>CM038464.1:47772940-47979952 GCA_021464415.1 Lonicera japonica
TTTCGTAAAAATAATTTGACTTCTTATGGATTGCCGTTAGTCTTTATCGCATCGATTTTTATTGAGCAGGCCTAAACACTACACAGCAGATGTGTCTGTAGGCACATACTCTATTGGGTATGTCTCCTAAAAACACATCTTAGGGGACATACTAACTGTATGTCTCATAAGTTTCTCTCTTAAGAGACATACATTTAGTTTGTCGCCTAAGTACTTACTTAGGAGACATATATAATCCTTATGTCTCCTAAGAGTGTCACTTAGGAGACTTACAATTAGCGTGTCGCCTAAGTATATACTTAGGCGACATACAATGATGATATGTCGCCTAAGTACTTATCTTAAGAGACATACATATAATATGTCTCAAAAGAAAATTACTTAGGAGACATACGGAGTTTATATGTCGCCTAAGTAAGCTCACAAAAAAGTGTCGGTGGTGAAAAGAACTTAGGCGACATATAATTAAGGCAAGTCTCCTAAGTAAGCGCTTAGGCGACATACTTAATTGTATGCCTCCTAAGAACTTACTTAGGAGACATACTTAATGGTATGTCGCCTAAGCGCTTACTTAGGAGACATACCTTTTAGCTATGTCGCCTAAGTTCTTTTTACCACTGCGATCAATTTACGGAACTAGCTCCAAATGGGACTGACGAATAGCGTATTGAGTCGTTTCTTGGACATTTCCCTAACTGGGTAAATATCCAGCCTCTATTTACTTGTTATTGTTACATGCATATTACATTTAACTGATGTTCCATGTAATATTATTATGTAGATGAACGATCTGCGAATTAGAGGTGCTTCTAAATACAAACGAGAATTACAGATTCTATCATGTATACCTGTGCGTTGCACCATTTATTCACAGTGTGATGTAAATGGTGTCAGGTTTGTTAGTCAGCGGCGAGACTAGATCCGAAAGACTCAAATAGTTGGAGTGATGGTAGTAGCCGGGGTGACTTCATGTACTACGGGATTCTAGAGGCAGTTGTTGAACTAAGGTATGCAGGAATCATGCTTAGACAATTATATATATACAGAGCATTTTCTGGTGCGGATCACGATTCACGGATGAACAGTACGGATTGGTCGATTTGGCACGCTTCTCGATGGAATTTTTTGATGAAATTTTTGTGAGGATGTTATTCATTGTGTGTTAGAACATTTCCACCAAATTTCATCAAAAAATTCAACGGGAAGGGGGGTTAACTACATGATGAAAAATATTGGATTTATATTAAATCTATTTCTGGACCAATTTTTTTTTAATCACGTAGTTAACCCACTTCCCGATGGATATTTTGATGAAATTGGTGGAGATGTTCTACACACAATGAAGAACTTTCCCACAAAATTTCATCAAAAAATTCCATTGGGAAGCTTGCCAAATCGACCAATCTGTACTGTTCATCCGTGAACAGTGATCCGCAACAGAAATTTCCCCTATATATATATCCATGTAACTTTTGTTATAGTTGTTTAATTTCCGAAATTACAATTTATGTATTATTGTAGTGATTCTATTTGACTATTCCCGCACATTGTGTGTATATGTAAAATGGATCCTTTCAACTCTATGTTGACACGTTTCGTTATATTATGCAGCTTTAATTGTAGAAAGGCTATTCTCAGACTCTTATATATAATTTTATCTTCCCAATTTTCACAAATGGCTTTATATATGTATATATACTTTGTAAGTTCCTTTATTATTTATGTTGAAATTATTATTTTCTGAAGGAATACCAAATTCATGGTGAGATATAAGAATGAGGGAATATTCATTTAACTTGATACTTTATTGTTCTGAATGCATTAAGCACCTATAGGTTTTAAAAATGTATTTTTGCCTTCTATCTTTTAAAATATCTTTACTATTTTTTTCTTACAATTCTTCTGTGTGTTGTATAAATGTAAAACAAAGTATAAAATATCTTCTCTATTTTTTAGTAACATATTGCTTATGCTTCATGTTTAAAGTTTATATAGAACTTTCTATATGAACGTCTACTCAATGTCTTTGTATTGTTACATTCCCCACTTCAATGGCACCTTTTTTTCCTTTGCGATAACAAATAATGTGTTTATCATCCAAGAAATTGTTGATCTAGTGTATTTTAGCACTGAACATTTACTAAGTTTCAAAGGAAATCGACACCATTATGTTACTTTCGAAGTGGATTACTAGGTATCAAACACATTATTTAAACACCTTTGAGACTCTGCATCATCAATCAACCTGATTGTATATAAGACTACTTATTGGTGATATAATTACTTCCACCCACTTTTATTTTATGATAGTAAAGATTTTTTTTGTAAGAATGGTATATTAAAATGAAAAATTGTCTATTATGATGTATTTTTTTGGGTCTTTTACAAGATACTTCGAGTCACACCATATAAATGTGGGATTAATTTTATTTGTGAAACTGAGTCCGTCACACTGATTACAAGAATTTTATATGTGCAGTGAATTGTAATATGTATTATATATTATGCAAAAAGGAGTGTTTGTGAGAGTACTTATAGATCGTTGATTGCGGCTCTTGAATTTGGTACACACTGTTAGTTATTTTTTTTAGAATTACATATATACTGTAGATATAGATCGTACTTGTTTTTTATCAGCTTAATTTATATGCTAATTAATATTATTACCGTTCTATAATAAATTAAGAATACTGACATGCAACTTGTGAGAGCTATTAGTGAAGCATATATACATAAATATTGTTCTAATGCTTTTCTTTAGATTTCAATATATATTGTTCTACTCTTGCCTTGTACATGTTTTCAACTTCAATTTTGGGAGTGAGAGACGTGGGTATTATGGAGAAAAGAAGAAGAAATTAAAGAAGTAATTTTTTTGCTGTTTAGTTCAATTTTCTTGATTATCTTATGTTTAATTTGTCTACAATGACCAGTTTATTCTATCTGTACATGAACCACTAATATTATACTAAACCTTGGGGAGTTGAAAGTCCAGATTTGTTTTCCTATTATACTAAACATTGTGGTTGTGTATGGAAATCCAAAACTCAATGTTGTTTTGTAAGTTGTTTTAGTGCAGTTTTTGATTGTTTTGCAGAGTTAATTGTGTTTGTGTTATTTGTTTCAGGTTAAGATGCCTCCGATCAGGACTAGTGCTATTCCTAACAGTCGCCAGCAAATCAAGGAGCGACTGTTGGCATTGCAGAACCCCCTGCCCATTGCTTCGTCATCGTCGTCACAGCAGGAGTCGCCAGCATTGCCACTGGTGGTCACTGCCTGTTCTATTATAGACAGCAACGCGACCACCACGGCCGTGCCGGTACGTAGTATTCGATCGCAGCAGCAAGCGTAACCATCATGTAAAGTTTTTGATTTCTTAATTATATATCGTAATTATACATATGTATCTAATTGACTAATTAGTATGCATGTTCTAATATGTAGGTACGCAGAGCGGGGCCACCACCGGAGATGATGGCAAGAAAAAGAATAAAAGAGGTGTTGCTACGGGAAAGAAGACGGCGTCGATTGTTCGTTCCCTAGGGAGCTGGTCGGTGCTCATCTATAACCCAGAGGTGCGAGGGATTCCTAATCAAGACCTTGAGGGGAGGGTGGTGTTGGACATTGGATCATGCGTGAGGGACCGAATCTCGATGACGTGCCTTAACTACAACAACATGCCCGTGGAGTCGAGGATGATAGTGTTCGACTACTTATCAGTAAGTGCACTTTATTTTATGGACATTCTTGTTAACTTTTTTTTCGTTACTTATTATTTTTTGATTTAGACTAATGTTTCTATTGTTTTGTTTTAAAGGAGAGCTATATCATCGATCCCAATGATGATAACCTCATTGAGTGGATCGAAACGAAGATTGCCGGGCGCTTTCGGCAATGGAAGCACGACTGTAAGCAAGACTGGGATAAAGACAAAGGCGGTCCTGTTCTGATCGAGTTCGCCCACCGCCCTGAACAGTGGGAGTCCCTTTGCGCCCACTTCAACTCTCAGTCCAATAAGGTATTTTCTTATGTTTTATTGAATTGAATTTAACTTACAATTATTAAGATATGATTTTAACTTATATGTGTACTTAACATATATGTGTACTAGGTATTACTCGTGTGGGAGATAAAAGAGAGTCGAGAACATTAATAAATTTGTGTATAAATGTAGAATTGATTTGATGTTATTTTTATTAATCATAAACAAATCTGAACCATTTATTGAGTTGAATAATATGATAAAAAAATGTTGATAAAATATGTCTTATAATATAGATGTATATGTATCTTACAGGAAAAGGGAGCGAAAATGTCTGAGGCCCGGAAGTCTGAGAAGAAAAAAAACCACACCGCTGGGAAGGTTTCGTTTGCTCATTTGGCGAAGAAGCAAAGGACCGATGGAAAAGTGGCCCTTCACTTGGAAGCCTACACGGACGCCTATTCGGCCACCGATCCCGAGGGAACGGTAAAAACATTTAAACTTTACTTTTTGGTATTATTTAGTTATGCTTACTTTATCTATATATGTACACTTTACTTTTATATGTATCGATTTAGAAGAAAAAAATATAAGGTTGCATTAGCATGAGTATGACACATTTCTTTTATTATATTATATTTGAAAAGGTAGAAACTAGCTAAGCACCAAATTGAAATAACTTTCTTAGTTTAGTGTTCCACAAAATTTGTCGTTGCTTCACGTCAACAATACAAAAGATATTAAGTAGTTAAATTAATTTTTCTTCATGTTATGACTTGCGAGATAACACTACAAGTTCAATGTTTTAATCCAAACTTGACAAACTCAATTCTCTACTAATAAAATAAAGTGAAAAGACGAGAAACTTACAAAGGTGTGTCATCTGTAATGCGGATAACCGCTCACTGAATTATGTTGATAAAATTCTTGGTATTCTTAGAGATTTTCACATTCATCCATCTCCGTGCATCATATCAAGATTCAATGCAGAGTTCCTAGTGCCGAACCTCTCTTTCCATTGGCCTGGCCTAGTCCGTTGTCCCGCTTTCGTGAGGCTCTATATACACTAATTACTTTGTGCCAATCCTCTATATACACAAAGTAGTAAGTGGCCTCCCTATTCTTTATGTACAATTGCAGCTTGGTTGAAATTTAAAGGTGGACTCTAATCAGTCTCTGTTTTTCCCCACCAATTTCCAATAATTTCTACTAAGTTGATTATGATAAGTCTAGCCAAATATTACAAGAATAAATGATGTGAGTATTGAAAAGAGAAGAAACCCTTAAGTAAGCTAGTTCAAGAACATAACCCTCTTCCCCTTAAATCTCCTAGCCAATGTTAGCCCTGCAAACAAATAACATACAGGTTTGGTTTGGTTTGAATATACACAAGCATGAGTTATAGCTGTTCACTAGAGACGTGTAATTCGTAGATGCATTGAAGCTTAGTTTGGTTTGTTTACTTTGTTTGGTTCATTTGTGAATTATAAATATTTTCTTATATTGCAATAAAATGTGAAGAGATGTTAACTGATATTTTCATGAGGTTTATTTATGAATTTTGTTTGATGTTAAGTTCAATTATTTTGATTTGGATTGTAATTTCAATTTCAGCACTAGTACATTCTCTTTTAACTTTTAACCTGTACACTTTACTTATATGTTATTGTTATTTGCAGGCGAGAGTGAGAGCCGCCACTGATGAGCCCGTGGCGAAGATATTGGTTGATCGGCTTGCCACCGAGGAAGGATCGGAGTGTTCGATCCAGGTCCCTCTTGACGAAGAGATTCGTATCATAGAGAGTGAGATCGGTTCTTTGAGAGGGATTAGGATCTAAGGGTTCGGGAGCTCTGTCGTCAAAGAGCCGAAGAAGAGAGGTCCCATGGAGTCGGTGCAGATAAACCTCCAGATGGCAGCACGGATTGAGCAGTAAGATACAAGGATTACGGAGCTTGAGGCGCGAAGAAAGCGGAGCTTGAGGCAATGGAAGCGAGACAGAAAGCAAACGATGAGGCGCGACAAAAAATAAATGATGAGGCGATGGAGGCGCAGGTACGGGATCTAGTGTCGTCGATGATGGCGAATCTTTCTACGGGTGGTGGTAGACCAAGAGAGGTTTAGTGATAGACTTGTTTATTTATAGACTATTTTGCATCTTTATATATAGACTTCTTTGTTTTCTCTCTATTGCTAGACTTATGGTATTTTTGTTCTATATTAAAATTTTGGCTTGTAATTAGACTATTTGTACATTTTAATTTTGGCCTATTTTTGTATGATTGAATTGTGTGAATGAACTGGTATCAAATTTATATTGCAGGTTGATTTGTAGAAATTTTTGTGTGTGTGAATGAATTGGTATCAAATTTATAACACAGGTTGATTTGTAGAAAAGTGCAGGTGTGGCTGCACAATAATATAGCCTGCTATGAAGCAGGTCTGGAACCTCTTAGGAGACATACAAATTAAAGTATGTCTCCTAAGTGGTGATCAATACCTTTAACCAAACAAAATTATGCGACATACATACGTTTGTATGTCTCCTAAGTCAATCACTTAAGCCACATACAAGTATCGTATGTCACTTAAGTGGTACACTTAAGAGACATATGAAATAGAGTATGTCGCCTAAGTGTACTACTTAGGAGACATATGCAATAGAGTATGTCTCCTAAGTAGTATACTTAGGAGACATACTCTATTGCTTATGTCTCTTAAGTCTACAAATTAAGCTACCTAAGGTACTTGCATGTCGTTTAAGTTATTGACTTAGGAGACATATTAAATAGAGTACTTCTCCTAAGTCTTACATTTAGGAGACATAAGCAATAGAGTATGTCTCCTAAGTCAACCACTTAAGAGACATACTCTATTGCTTATGTCTCCTAAGTGAACCACTTAAGCGACATACTATATTTGTATGTCGCGTAAGATGTTAGGCAATATCACTTATCCGACATCACTTAAGCGACATACCCTATGTCGCCTAAGGCTTAGGCGACATACTTCTGCTCTTAGGAGACATAATTTGTATGTCTCCTAAGTGTCTGTTTCAGGTAGTGAAACATGACCTAAAAGTACAAATTTTCACCTATACTTAGACCTCAATTTGTCTCGATTCGAATTCACTCTGACCCGTTGTGCACACGTATCGTGTGTGCGATGAACTTTTGTATAGTTGAAAAAATATTATTAGATCTCACAGATGCCTTAAAAAGTACAACAAAAGTAAAGTGTTAATTTATTTTTTTAAGCAAAAGTAATCGATGAATGGTGTAGAGAGAAAAATGGGAGAGCTCGTGTAAATAGCAAAAGCAATAAAAGCCACATAAGGCAATTTATTAAATTATTATCGATAAAAAAGAGAAAAAAATAATAGATGAGACATTGTAGTATTTGTATAGATATGCCAAAGAAAGGGATTTGATCAAGTACTTATAATACTTTTGTTGATATTATCATGTTTACTTAAGTGGTGAAGTAAAGTACATTCTATTTGTAAGGTCTTAGGTTTGAATCCCTTAATTGATTTTTCTTTATTCTCATAGCACATAAGGGTATTTTAGTAATTCAATTGGAAAAAACGAAAACAAAAAAAATAAAAATTCTTTGGGTTTATTTGGTCAAGTTGCGACACTTTTGTAACATATTATTATGTTTAATTAAGTGGTAAAGTAAAGCACATTTTATTCGTAAAGTTTGGGGTTTGAATCCCTTAATTAAATTTTCTTTATTCTCTGGTACGTAGAGGTACTTTAGTAATTCAATTAAAAAAAAGAAAAAAAAACTTTTTCATGCTTAATTAATTGTATAGATAATTTTGTAAAGTGGGGTTCATTTTATATGTAAGGTCTTGGGTTTGAATCTCTTAATTGATTTTTTTTTAATTTCTTAGCACATAACACCTAGTAAGGGCATTTTAGTAGTTTGATTGAGAAAAAAAAATCTCCTTCACTTTTAATTAAAATTAGCCTCCGAAGCACACCTTACGTGTGTGCAAGGATGGAATGAATTACCCTTGATATGAAAGAGGGAAAAATAGAAAGAAAATGATAAGTACATTCTAATAATTGTATAGAAACACCAAAGAAGGTGTTAACATAAATGGCAACACTCTACGTTTGTGAAAAAAATTAAAAAATAAAAGACTAATATTTACATAAATCTTAAAAGAATTTAGCATTAATCTACTCAATGTAGCAGATTGAAGAAATAAATTGTGCAAATAACATATATATCCTATGGAGAAAAAAAAATCTCTATTCATATTTGGCATATATGCAAGAATACCTAAAATGTTATCAAACATCAAATGGCATCAAATATTATAAGTCTAACATTTTAAAAAATACCCAAATAAAATACACATACAAATACAAATACAAATGAAAATGATTTATTGGTATATGTTCCTATGAGAAATACAATCCTTTAAAAATCAAACCATGGAATGGCTTTTAATTAATTTTTCATTTACCCTATAATACTTTGTTTCTTTTTCCTATGTCTTTACAGAGTCCAATTTACAATTCTTTTATTAAGATTTTATATAACTAGATACTTGCAACATTATTATAAAGTTCAATGATATATAAAGTTTATTTATGCAATTTGCTATACTTAGTAGATTATGCCAAAAATAAATTAAAGATATAAGTAAAGATTGGTCTTTTGCTTCTTTGAAATTACACACACGTAAAGTGTGCCTCCAAAGGTTAGTAAATATATAATTAGTTTATTTCATGAAAAGCTAACTCTATAATAAATAAATAGATTCATGTACATGTCTTCTTTGCTTAATTTTTTTGTACATTAAGACCACTTTAAATATTCATGAATATAACTTTGTAAATAGATATTTACTTGTCCTAATTAAATTAGTAATTATTTTAAAAAACAATTATCTTTCTTAATATGTCTCGATTTTAAAACACAAGCTTTTAATATAATATAAATTAGTTAATTCTCATAGATTTGATTGCCATACTTATATTTTTATTGAAAGCAAATTAAATTTGAATTCCTTTGTAGATGTTTATAGGGATGGTACTGGGTACAATTGCGAGCAGATTGAAAATATTGGAACCCAACCCATTTAAAACTATACCTTAACTGAAACCTTCCTGATCTAACCTAAGGTAAGTCATGCATTTTGAAAATTTTGGACCCGCACACCCCCCCACCCTTCCAAAAAAAAAGAAAAGGTTGTGGTTGGACCTGGAGGTGAAAATTTTAGAAATGAAATGATAGTATGATATAAAATTGAGTAAAGAATTTGTGTTAGTGTTTAGAATTTTTAATAAGAAATCGTATTATGTCGTATTCGTGTCCGAATTTTAAAACAAAATTGGCATGAAATTGGAGATATACTGTGTTAATTGTGTCTTATTATGTTAATTAGATCTTATTGCTGGTAAATTAGATGTTTACCTATCCTAATTAAATTAGTATTTTTTTTTCTAGTTATCTTTCTTTATGTGTGTTGATTTTAAATTGCGAGTGGGTTGGTAATGGGTACAATTGTGAGTGGGTTGGAAAGATTGAAATCCAACCTATTTAAAACTATGCCTAACTTGAACTCTTCCTAGTCTTCTATTGAAAAATTTTAACCACCCCCTTTCAAAAAAAATAAAATAGAAAATAGTCGTGTTCCGTAAAAATAACACGACTTTGTGTCGTGTTATGTGAGGCCAAAAATAACGAAAAACACAAATTGCTACTCCTAGTTGGACTCAAATCTACTCATTTCCGAATTGATACCCTCTGATCCATTGTAACTGTATGATATTATAAAACTATATACTTAAAAGGGAAAAAAATTATATTATACGTGCGATCCTAATAAATGTCACACATGCCTTCAAAAGTGTATCAAAAATAGTTTTTTCTTTTAGCAAAAGTACTTGATAAATCGTGTAGAGAGATAAATGGTGAAATTTGTAAGAGTAATGTGGGGAAACTCGAGAATGCAACAAACACTACTTAAGAAAATTTACTAAATTGTAAAGAGGGAAAAATAATGGGTCATTCTAGCAATTGATAGGGACACTAATGAAAGGCCTTGGTCAAGTGATAAGACTTTTATGACCAAATGTTGCATTTGATCAAGTGGTAATGTGTAATTGTTTTATATGTAAAGTCACGAGTTTAAATCTTGAATTGTATTTTACTTATGTTCTTAGTATAGAGGGGTATTTTAGTAATTAAATGGACACACTAAAAATACTACTCACACTTTATTAATAGAATAGATACGGGGTTAGTAATTAATCAACCAAAACCCATTGGTTTGGTTACCATCTATTTTAATTCAGTTCAATCGGTATTCAGTCTTTGGTTAAAAAAATTCACTAATACACTCTAAATACAAGTGGAATGCATATATATACACATAATATAAATATATATATATATACATGTAACATATACGTGCCTATATGTTATATTTGATAAATGTACATCTTAAACACATAAACTCATTTTAATTAGGATTTTTTTTAATATGAGAGTGAATATGTTAAATTTGAGATGGAGGCGGGTGGGTTTGTTTTATTTTATTTTTCGTTTTTTAATTTTTTTAAATTTTTTAAGCTTTGTACAGGGACAATTATATCATTTTGGGGGTAAAGTGATAAAGGTTAATAATTTAGGGGGATTTAATGTTGACTTTTATAAATCAAGGGGTAAAGTGAGGAAGTGCAATAGTTCCCGGGGGGGGGGGGGGGAGGGGGTAGTGTATTTTACCAAAAAAAATGTGTTTTTGTGAGAGTTAAAAAATAAGTTGAGAGATTTAGAGTGATTAGCTTTTGCGTTTTGGCCTTTTGACTTCTTTAGAGGAATTTTTTTCATTGGGTGGCGGTGAAGATTTTTTTTTTCCACAAAACATTAAGGAGGATTGATGACATATATACTCACAAAAATGAGCATAAGATGGAGAGCATCATACCACATCGTTCAACTTATTTTCCATTTTCTCATTAAAATTAGTTATTATTTTTATCATTTTTTATAGGGCTTTTTTGAGTTTGCCCTCTATTATAAATACGAAACTCAAGTTATCCCCTATTTTACTAATTGTTTGACTTAGTTGCTGCCTTTTCATCGATGGCTAACTCCGTCCATTTTTTAATTTCTTGGACCATTCTACCCCTGACATGTTATTAACCCCAAGTAACCTTCCATTTCCTTCATTATTTCCCTCCCAAACTTCTTTCCTCCTTCTATACGATCATCGTCTTCTTTAAAATCAATACTGTGAAAACCCCTAGCATTGTGCTCGATCTTCAACATAGATAAAGGCCGAGTTCTCCACCATGTCATTCGCGGAGTTCTTGTAAGGATACTGTAAAAACCCTTTTCTATTTTATTATTTTCTATGCTATAAGTGACGGTAACCATTCCTAATCAAAATAAACAATTATATCCATATAATAATACTTTGTATGTTTCCAATTTCGGCTAAATCAACAAAAAAACACAAACAACAAACAAACAAACTAAGAATAATCAAACATAGAGATAAGAACAAAAACAGAGGTTCTAAACCCTAAAAAAATTGGGCAATAATCACGGGTTTAAAAACCCAAATAGATGAAAACAACAACTCTATTTATAAGGCGTAAAACAAACATTATTAGCCAACAAAACCCTAGAAAATGAAGGAAGATAAAGCGTATAAAATACTAAAAGGGAAGAGGGTTTTTACAATGTACTTACAAGAACTTCACGAATGACATGGTGGAGAACTCGGTCTTCATCTCTGTTGGAAATCGAGCACAATGCTAGGGGTTTTCATAGTGTTGTTTAATTTATGAGGAAGATAATGATTGTATAGAAGGATGAGAGAAGTTTGAATGGGAAATAATGAAGGAAATGGAAGGTTACTTGGGGTTAATAACATATCAGGGGTAGAATGGTCCAAGAAGTTAAAAAATAGACAGAGTTAGCCATCCGTTAAAAGGCAAGGGGTAAATTAAATGATTAGTAAAATAGAGGGGTAACTTAAGTTTCGTATTAATAATAGGGGGTAAACTAAAAAAGCCCTTTTTTTACATTTGGCGGTGTTATGATTGGGATTGATTTGGATGATACCATCTATGTGTCTGAATTAAAACCCAAAAGTAAGATATATGTCATTAGTGATTTCTTTTAGCTCAATCCAACTTGAATTGAATTCAACGGGTTAAGCTTATACACTTTGAATCCTGTAGTGCGAAGCAAATATTTGGTACGAGTAATACTCAAAACAACAATTAAACTTCCGTTAGAACTATTTGCCAAGTAAGCCGAATTCATTCTAAGAATCATACACATCTTATTGAATTACTAGATATCATATTATTTACAAATGAAGTGTGCTCTGAGAATAATTATATCACTATTGTATTAGTCTACTTGTTGGACTGCAATATAACCTACGAGACTAAGACACGGTCCACCCGGCCCTAGGTTTTATCTTCAGTAGGGAGTAGGGGTGTAAATGGATGTCCGGAAATCTGAATCCGGTCCGTATTCGAATTCGAATTTTGCTGATATCTATCCAAATGGATATTCGTAAAAGAGGATTTGGATAGTGTTTTTAAATATCCGAGGAAATGGATAAGGATATGAATAATGATAATATTCGACCTGGATAATCTGTATTCGAGATGGATTATCCATATATGCGGATATCCGTTTTACTGGATATCCGTATCTGCTATAATTTAGTAGATGTTATATATATATATATACATATATATTATTTCACTCTTACAAAAATTGGCCATGTTTATTTCGTATTCATAAACTGTCCCAATTCACTAAAGTCTTTTAAACTAAATAAAAAAAAAAGCAAAAAAAGGCTTAGAAAAAAAAAGACCTAAGTTGCATTTATAACATATATATGTGATTTTTATAATGAAAGGTTTTAGACCATATAAAATTTAAATGGTAATGATTTTCAATTTGGATTTATTATTTGCATTTATATGGTGGTTATCTTAAAATATAATATCAATCTTACTGAATTTTATCAAGTCAAAATTGACTATAAAATGTAACATTTTATTTTAACAAGTTTTGAAATTCTTCGTTTTACTTCTTGAGTTATAACTTGTAAAACATTTCGTCTTGATTAATAAATCAAATAGTTAAATATATTTTCAAGATTGCTTTAAATTATTGCACTAACAAAACATAGGAGCAGAAGCACAATAAGAAAGAAAAAATATATCATAGTTGTTCAAGAAAGATGTGCTAACTAATATGATATTATGTCTACCCACCCTATTCTCTAGGTTATCGAAATTGCATGTGGAATCTCCACTCCATAAGGAGAGATAGTTAATCTCAGCAGCCGAGAATTTCATGTAAAAATGACTAACGATTTGAAATTGACCTTTTTTGCTTTTTTCCTTCATGCAAGAGTGAGGGCAAACGTAGAATTATTTTATTAAACAACATATCTATAGTTATATAGGAAAATGGATAAGGTAATTATCCGAATCCGAGAAATCCGATAGAATAAAGATAAGAATAGTTGAACCTAATATCCGAAGGGATACAGATAAAGATTTGGATAGCTTATTTAAAAAATAATAAGGATTATAGATAGTGTGGTATCCAATCCGTATCTCATCCGTTTACACCCCTAGGAGGGTGCAGTTATTTTACAACCTTGTGAAAAGATCTCATTCCCCAATGTTACAGCTTGCAATATTATTTTTTATAACCTTCTAAAAAGATCACAATTGGAAAAGCGGGAAAAAAAATTAGTATACAAATCCTTCCGTTTCTTCTGATTCCTCAATCAGACAATCACATAATTATTTATTCCTTTGTACATATTTAATATTATATATAAAAAAACCATTATGCAAATAACAAGTGTTGATAGTGTGAATTGTTCTATACAAAAAACCACCTTTTCAAGATCCAAAAGATATCAATTTCTAACAAACCACCACTCTCAAAAATACGACTCTCGATCAATTTCTAATCGCTGTCATGTTAACGGAAAGCATTTAGTTTACCAAATACAAATAATTCCAACTTAACAGAGAAAATTCAAGTTTACTACATTAATAAAAAACAAATAATCCCCATCACAAATTAATAACCCCGCTAATAAAAGACAAACAGCACAAACTGATAAATAGAAGAGTTTACACAAACTAATAAATAAATAGAAGAGTTTAACCAACCAAATTTCTCTACTAAAAATATTAACAAACATTTACCCAAATTGGCAGAGGCCGAATACGCCGTTGCAAACCTGGCAATAACTCCTCCAAACTTTTATCTTCTAAATTGAAGACACCTACATCCGCGTCCGAATTTTTAATCTTATCCACAATATCAAAAGTAGAACAGCGATCTGAAAAATAAATATGATTTCTTTTACATCCCGGAAACTCATTTGATGAGACTGACGTAGCTGAACTAAAACCCAAAAACAAGATTTCATTACGAATATCTTTCACCTCAATCCAACTTGAATTCAACAGGTCAAGCTTATATACTTTGAATCCAATAGTGCGAAGCAAATATTCCCTACAAGTTTCCTCATACCCAAAATGTCGTGTAACAACAATTAAACTTCCATCAGAACAATATGCCAAGTAGGCAGACTTCATCATAGGAATCGGTATACTTGTTGCAATTTCTGTCCACTTTGTATCAAGATCAGTTCCGATATTTTCAAACATGAAAAGTTGCCCAAATACAGTTAGGGCGTATAATTTACCCTCATGAAAAACAATATCTTTAAAATTAGTTAATCTTGTATAAATGTGTGTCCATTTTTTATCGTTACACCTACACCAAGCTAACTGTTTGAATGGGCCATAAATTGCAACCACCACACATTCATCACAGGGAGCTGATGATAGCACAACCTTTCTCGTCATGGCTAAACTCACATCATACAAGCTCATTCCTATTTCGTTAACAAATTCTTCGACAAAGTGATAATCATTAGGCACATCATAACACGTACGGAGAATAAATTCTTCATCAACTTCATTCGGACGGTACTCTACGACATCAGGAAACTCGGTTCTTTGGGGAAGTTTAATTTGAGCCCTCGTAATCGGATTTAGAAGATGAATATCAGTAGGACTACTAGAATGAATGTCTTCGACCGTCACTAGCCAACCATAAGAGGATCCTTTAAACAACTTTCCGCGTGCCTCCGGTAAATAAATCTCATATACTTTCTTGTCAATTGGGTTGAATAACCCATGTGATGCCTCTGTGTTGTTGCGAAGTGGATGCAACAACCATGGAAATTGCTTAACTTGGTGGTTAGGCAACTTTGGAAGGTATGTATTCCATGCTACACAAACAGCACGAATTTGAACTTTATCAATGTACAGTACAAGATGATCTTCTATGACCTTCAATAAATCCATCGGAAGCTTAGACCACTGCCCCATTTACTAGTTCTGATGAAAAAGGAATAAGCCATCATCTGACTATTAAATTATAAAGAAAGAAGGTTTATTTTACACTTTCTTATCACCTGAACAATATCTATATATAGTAGAAACTCGATAAATTAATAATCATGCTAAATTAATAAATTTTGCCCATCCCAACTCGGGCACAAGAGCTAAATTAATATTTTCGCTAAATTTATAAGATAATACTTTTTTATAAGGTTTCCTAAGGCCCATTTGTTACATAAATTAATAATTCAGTCTGATGGACCAAAGTATAATTGCTTAATTAAGTTTCTAGGAAATAAAAATTTTGGGAAGATCAATATCACAATATTGGAAACCTAAAGCTTTCAAATTATTTATCAAAGGGTAATGAAATAAAAATTTAGAGAAGATCAATATCACAATATTAGAAACCTAAATCTTTCAAATAATTTATCAAAGGGCAATATAATTTACTTAATTAAGTTTATAGGAAATAAAATCTAGGGAATATCAAGAGAACAATATTGGAAATACAAATCTTTCGGTCAATTAATAAATTTTTAATTTATTGATAAATTAAAACCTCGTTAAATTAATAAAATAAACTGGTCTCGACCTCGTCAATTTATAGAGTTTTTAATGTAATAAGGGCCCATGGTTTAGGAATCTTAAAAATGTGTAAGGGATAAAGAATCATTCGACTGAGATTTAAGATATTTTTTAAATGCTTCATAGTGCTTAATTGACTTTAGTAAACAATATTACAAATTCCACAATTTCTTAATAGTTATTTGAATTTCTGTAGAGTGGACAGCACTTCCTGATATATTCGTTTTATAAAGTCAAAACAGTCGCAAACATTAATTATAGACACATAGCAGGTTATTGCGATCGATTATTAATTTGCACACAAGTGTCAACCTGTTATTTAATTTTTACCCTCTACTAAAAGAGGGTACATTCAACCTCGCCCGTATATGTAAATCTCCAAACATATTCAGGACTAGAGAATGTTCAAGATCAAGACTAAAAACCAGAAATGGTAATGATTAGTATGTAAAGAGAAGGAAACCAACAGAGAAAAAAAAAATACGCAACAAAAAGCAAACGTAGATATTTGGATTATTTGTAAGATTTCGACATAAGCCGCAGTTATTCCATACCCTTTTCACCTATCTATGAAAATACTCACTGAAGTGTGATTAAATTCTCCTAATTTTATTTATAAAACACAATTAGTTATACTTAATTTTTATTACATTAGTTGTACTTAATTTTTAAAAGTGTTTAATATACGTTTGTGAAGGGTCCCCTTCTCTTTCAACCGGAACTAACTAAGCGGTTGGATTAGTCCATGAAAAGATTGTTTTCAAATTCTAATTCCCCTGTTTGGTGGGTGTGTTATTTTTTCAAAAATTTTAAAAACTCAACGTAAAATCAACTTTATTTTTACACTTTTCAAAATTTATTTCACTTTACTTTCTCTCTCTAAAAAAAACTTTTAAAACACCATAACTTTAAATTCAAAAATCAAAATTAGATAAAAAAAAATTATATATTTAAAACATACTTGTCGAGATCTATAAAATAAGATACATTTTGACTATTTTTTAGTTGGTTGAAAAAAATTCAAACAAATACTAAATTCATTTTTCAACATACTTCAAAATTCTACTAAACACCAGAATTTAAAAACTCAACTTAAAACTCAACTCAAACTATCAACCAAACATCACCTAAGCTTCGGATTCGGACTATAACTTTGTATGGCCGGGTGAGGTTGGAATTTGACTTGGATTTGGTTCATTGAATTCAAAATTCAATGTTTGGTTAGAGAAATGAGATTAGAATTGAAATTCCATATCAATGAACAAAAGTACAATAATTATATGAAACTATGATTCAAAGAATTTAGATTCTAATTCCTAGACTCAGAATCAAGGTTCCAAACACGGAAGAGTTAAGCTAACTTTAGAAACTTTCTCTACAAATTAACTAATTTACTAAATAACAATATTATATGCTGTTCAAAATAAAATAAAATAAAATTATATGCATGCAATTATTTCACAAAACAACAAAATAATTTTGAGATTAAAAAAAAAAAGAATAAATGTTGCCCGAGAAATCGAAAAAGAAAAATTGCAAATAAAAATAAATAAATAAAACTTACCGTGCCTGATAAGATTTTGAAGCGGTTAATATCCACGATAATTTAATTTTGATATAAGAGCGTAGAGGGTAGTACCTTAATTTCGCCGAATTGAATAAAGATGTAGATCAAAGATGGACCAAGTTGATGGTCTTGAATCACCACGCACAGTTTCTACAGAAGCACGATGATTTCACCGAGTCCACAAAGAATTGAATCACCCTGGTTTCGCTGAGTCGATCTACAATGAATTGAATCACTATCGTTTCCTGAGTCCACAAGCGAGCTGAATCACGTACTATGGATGCAAATAAACTGAATCACTACAGATACATGCAATGAATTGAATAATCACTATAATACAAGCATCCATAAACGAATCTAATAACTATGGAGACAAGCAAAGAAATTATCCACGAACGAATTGAATGACTATATATGGATCGGATACAAGCAATGAAATAACAACTATGTAAACAAACCTCTGCAAGCAAATTGAGAAGTTGAATCACTATTGGAACAACAAGCAACAAATTGAAGACAGACCGCCGAGTTATAAAGTGGGTGGCAAGAACCCTATTTATAAATAAGGGAAAAAACTAAAAAAGTATGGTTGGGCTAGGTTTCCATTTTTTTTTCTCTTCTCTTTTAAGAATTTTATTTCTTTGGGCCTTGGGCGACAGAATGTGGCATTAAAGCGCCGGTCTATTACTACTAGCCTTGAAGCACGCCTTATGTGTGTACATTAAATATAATAAAATAAATTATTTGCAAAATAATATTTTATATCATAAGTATATAATTAGTTTTGACATCTTTGCATAAATTTTTTAATTATGAAATTAGTTCAGTTTCAATTAGTCAATTAAAAGCTTATGTATCTAGAATGATTCAATTTTACTTGATGGAGTGTTTGGAAAACTTAATTGAGATATTGAAAATGTTAGAACAACATGTTTTGACATGGGTGTTCTTACATACACTTACAAAGTCTTTTTTTTGACCCCGTTTATCTTTTTCTAATTTTGATTAGTTTGCAACCAAAGAATCCCTTATTTTTTATTTACAAAAAAAGAAAAGAAAAAGAAAAAACACACCGCTTATTCTTTAAAACCATATAGAAATCCTTCCATTGGTGATCCATTTCAAGCAAGCGGTTGTGCGCATATTAATTGTGAAGTTTACATCATATATATTTTGACTTCTCAGGACTCGATTGTGTGCATATATTCATCAGACGGCTAATTAAAATTATCCTTTTTCGCTAGCATTAACAGCTTTATCCGCTCAAATGAGTTTTTTGTTTTTTTAGGGTTTTCGAATTGAACTATTTCTTAAGGTCTTTTTGTTTAAAGTAGGCTTAAAGCATTAAAAAAAAAACTGAATAAGAAACAATGTAGAAGATCTATTCCTTACTGTTTAGTTGATTGTCTATATTTCATTTGTAATCTTTAATAATTCTTGCTTGGGATTATCAATAGATTTAGTAAGAACTTTATATTTAAAATCAATCTTTTTAAACTCGGCTATCCAGGACAAAGGGAAATCTAGTAGTATATTTCGGGGAGAGATTTATAAAGTGTTGAGGAAATATGATAAATTTTTTCACCAGAACATCAATTAGTTGTGGTGTCAAACAAATTCAACACTAATCACAGTGAGTAAAAAGCATGTGTGGTTTGACAAAAGCAGTGGTCAAAATTGTATTGGTACCTCCTTATTTGGAAGTTGAACTTAAAACGGGGTGAGTTGAAAGTTGGTAGTGGAGTGAGTTTAAAGCGGGGTGAAAATACTGTTTTTGTGGGTTTATTTAAGAAAACCCTTTAAAATTCTCTATATTTCTTAAAATTTTGTATAGAGGTATCAACATTAAGTGTATATACTATATTCCTTTAAAATATAAAGTTGGATTGAATTCTCAATTTCAACTTGAATTTTAAGTCTTACTTCAAATGACTTAATTTTAGTTTTCATTAATCAACTTGAATTTTCATATTTATAATTATTTAATTTTCCTAGCAAAGCATAAATCAACATAAAAATTGTAAATTATCTAATTCATATTTTGGTGGAGAATTAAATGGATCCTTATTATGTGAAAAACCAACTTTGTAATAAATACATAGATTTATGTCAATATTCTATTTGATTAAAAAAATTATACATTACAAATTATAAAGCCTGATTATAAAACAGGCTTGAATATTCATTACCATAATCTTGTAAATACATGTTTAACTATCCTAAAATAGTATTTTTTTTTCATTATATCTCTCTCTATATATAGAGAGAGATTTTAAAACATAAGCATTTTATTAATTAAAAATTATCTAATTCTTATAGATTTGATGTTATTATTAAATTTTGATTGGAAAAAAATTTAAATTTGAACCCTTTTTTCAGTTGTTAGTAGGACTGAAAATGGGTAAGTTTGCAAACGGGTTTGTAAGAACCAAACCCACCCCGTGATTGAGCCCAGAAATTGCATTTCTAATCCCTTAACCAAGGCTCAATTAGCTTTTAGTTACCATTTAAAACTGAAAATTGCATGTAAATTCAGTTTAAGCATGAAAAGAAGGCATTGCATTGTATTTCTGTGTCAGTAAGCCATTTTTCAGGTCTAAAGTGGTTAAGAAACTGAATTTATATGCAAGATAGAAGGTTGAAAGCGAAAAAGTGCAAGAAGAAGGTACGAAGAACAATTCAATATCTATTCTGAGGCCCTAGACGAGGAAAATTCCGCAAACTACACCCAAAGCACTAGCAAGAAGAGAATAGAAAGTCCCCAAGTATGAATGAAGTGAATGAAAGTTTTCAAAAGTGATCCTAAGATGAAAGAAGCTCAATCGAATAAATTCTGGAAGTTTTCGAGCAAAACCGAGAACTGCCGTAATAAGCACGAGGTTGTAGTTGATCAAAGTTTTTCTACAATGATAATTTAAAGAAATCTCCAAAAGTAGAAGTTGTAGAGAATTAAATTATCTACGCGTAGGAGAAAATGGTGTGTCAATCGGAGTTCAGAGCAGAAAGTTATGAGTAAAAGAAGAAGGCATCATAAAGAAAATAGGCCCAAATTCAATTTTAAGCCATGTTTCGGCTCGTTTCTTCAAGGATTACTAAAACCTCGACTTGAGACACTTGTGTATTATATAAAATGTCATATATCTCATATTTTAGGGTACACAATAATTTAGAATTGATTAGTAAAGAGGCAAGGAGCACCGTAACGTTCTTGAGAGCTTTTGCGATGCATCTAACGATCAAACTTGAGTGATTTTTCTTTTCTTTCTTCAAAAAAATTGTTAGGTTAATTTATTTATTATATTTTAAGTCTAAAACATTAGTATATTCTACATTAATTCATCGTTCAACTCAGTTTTCAATTCAAGTCTCAATCGCGTACCGGGTAAACCCTAGTTTTCCGTTTTCTTTCAATTTAATTGCTTTTAATTATTTGTTTGCTTATATATTCATAGATTATTTGTTAGGGTTCATATACATTCTAGAATTAACCCCAACCCCACGTTTTAGGGGCTGATTCTAGGGTTTATAGACATGTTTTGTCGGGTTTTCATCAATTTATAGTTGTTTCTCGTTTTATATTTAAATAGTTTATCGTTTTTCAATTCTATTCATATGTGATTCATTTTTCATCATAAGAAATCTAATTTTCCATAATTTTTAAGGTTTTAGTCAAAATTCTTCAGTTAATGTCCGTTTTGAGTTCGTTTATCGTTTTAAGCATAAAATCTTCATTTTAAATTGAAATTGAAAAATTCCGAAGCCAAAAGTTTTTAAATTTGATTTTATATGTTCTTAGGTATTTTATTACTATTTTTCATGATTCATATGCTTATTTTATTGTTTAATTTGAATATATCTAGTTAAATCGTTAGTTAGGGGTCTGTAGTAAAATATGCAAACTTAATCTTTGAATGTAATCTAATTTAGGTTTGAATCTATTTTTTTTCATTGGTTATAGATCACATACTAAATGTATGAGTAGTTTTTTATCTTTTCATGCCTAAGAAAAATGTTTCCATAAGTTAGCTCAGAAATTTCACTTGATTAAGAACCATAAAACTGTTAATTCACGGATTTTTACACCAAAATCCTAACGTGGATGATTTGAGGACGGTCTTTGTCCTCTAATTAATTAAGTTAATTTCATAAATGAATTGGCTGATTTGGCATTTATTCACGTAAGTGCCAAAATAGTGCTAATTTAACTTTCGGTATTCTTTGTAAGATGTATTTGACTTGAATCACGTTCAAGCATATTCAAACATTAGGAGAGTGTTTAATTACTGATTTTTGAGGAGTTTAATCAACTTGAAATTTTTTTGTCACGCACTAGCAATACTAGGTTTCAAATTACACTTTTTCAAAGTCAAAAAGTTTTACTATCGAATTCTATTCCTCGAATCTAGTTTATATAGTCTTTGTCACGCATGGCCTATGATATACTTGTAGTAGCAATACAATTGGATGGTTGGAAGGTCTAAGAGCTGAAGTTTAGTGAAAAATCCTTTTTAAACTTAAATTTGGATTACCCGATTGTACTAGTTTCGTACTCCCTAGCTACGGATACCCCTAATGTTTGTTTCTTGTTGGTTTAAGGCTGTTCTAGAATTCGATAAATTAATATTGTCTAAGAATAGAGTGTTTGTTGGAAAGGACTACTCTTGTAACGGGATGTTTAAACTAAGTATCAATGAAATTATGCCTTCTACCTATATTGTTGATTCTTGTTCTTTATGGCATGATCGTTTGGCATATTTAAATTATAGTTCATTAAAATATATGTCAAAAAAAGGTTTTTTGTCATTTCATGATGACAACAATAAAAAGTGTGAAATTTGTATACAAGCAAAAATGACTAAAAAACCATTTCCAAAATCTGAAAGAAATTCTGAAATTTTAGAATTGGTGCATTCTAAAATTTGTGAATTAAATGGTACTTTAACTAGAGGAGGAAAGAGATATTTTATCACATTTATTGATGATTGCTCTAGATACACATATGTTTATTTAATAACAAATAAAGATGAGGCATTTGATAAATTTAAAATATATATAAAACAGAGGTAGAAAATCAAAAAAGAAAAAGAATTAAAGTACTTCGTTCTGACAAAGGTGGGGAATATTTTCCTAGTGGTTTTCTAAATTTTGTGAAGACAATGGTCTCATACATCAGAAAACTGCACCTTATACCCCACAACAAAATGATTTGGCTGAAAGAAAAAATAGAACACTTGTAGACATGATAAATGCTATGATTTTAAATGTCAAATTACCAAATAATTTATGGGGTGAAGCCTTATTAACTGCTCGTCATTTGCATAACAGAATCCCATCAAGAAAAGATCATATTTGTCCTTATGAAGTATGGAAATGAAGAAAACCCAATCTGGGTTATCTGAAAGTATGGGGGTGTTTGGCTTTTTGTAAAGTACCTGATCCAAAAAGATCCAAATTAGGATCCAAAGCCAATAAAAGTATTTTTGTAGGCTATGCTAAAAATTCTAAAGCCTACAGGTTATTAGATTTAAATTATAATATTATAGTTGAATCAAGAGATGTATAATTTATTGAAAATAAATTCTATAATGACAATACTGTAGAATCAAATTCTATGCCTGTTCCAGTCCTTGACTCAAGTATACCTCCCAATAATAAAAGAAATACAGTTGATAATCCTACTGAGATTAGAAGAAGCCAAAGAGTAAGGAGATAAAAGGACCTTGGTCCAGATTTTATCTCATCTCAAGCAATAGTTTTTCTTATTGAATGTAATAGAAGCGAAATCTTTAATTAAATGATGAATTGAATGTTGATTACAACGATGTTCCAGCCTTAAAAGATTATAAACAAACTAATCTAACAATTGTTTTAAGGAATTAAACAATAAAACTCTCAAGTTCGATCTTTAGATGCAGCGTAAAAGCTTACAAGAAAGTTATGATACTCTCAACCTTTTTGTTAATCGATTCTAAATTGCTGCGTAGCCTAAAATATGAGATATATTACCTTTTATATGGTACACAAGTGTCTCAAGTAGTGTCTTGAATAATCCTTGAAGAAACAGGCCGAAAAGAGCTAAAAATAAAAAAGGGGCCAAAAAAAATGGTTGGAAATTGATCCTCACATGGGGATCGATCCTTATGCATTTTTCTGGTGATTTCTTTTTTTACTCATAACTTTCTGCCCTAAACTCTTATTGATACACCGTTTTGGCCTACGCGTAGGTGATTTAAAGCTCTACAACTTTTATTCCTAGAGATTTTTTCAAATTCTCAACGGATAAAAACTTTGATTAGCTACAACTTCGGTCTTTTTATGGTAGTTCTCGATTTTCTTTGAAAACTTCCGAGATCGATTCGATTGAGCTTCTTTTCTTTTGGAATCACTTTTGGACACTTGCATTCACTTCATTCATGCTTGGGGACTTGTTTATTCTCTTCTTTCTAGTGCTTTAGGGGTAGTTTGTGGAGTTTTTCTCGCCTCGGAATGGATATTGATTTCTTCTTCTAGCCTTTTTCTTGCACTTTTTCGTATTCAACATTCATTCTTGCATCCAACCTAAGTTGCTTAATCACTTTAGGCTTGCAAAATGGCTTAGTAAGATAAAAATACAATGTAGTGCCTTCTTTTCACACTTAAACTGAATTTACATGCAATTATCAATTTTAGACAGCATTTAGAAGCTAATTAAGCTTTGTTTAAATGATTAGAAGTGCAATTTCTGGGCTCAATCATTCTACGCGAGATGAGGTTCGCGATGAAATAAGAATTTTAGGATTTCACCGAATAGGGTTTCGATCTTCATCATTTTCTCTTTTATTTGGCTTATTGATTTGAGGTAGGGGTTTAATTGTTTTCAAAACTCAATAATATGGTCTTATTCCATGTTAATCATCATGTTTTAATTTATGTTTGTATTACTAATTATTACATGATGAAGATGATGATGTTTTATGATTTATAAAGTCATGAGATGTGATTTGAAGCAAGATCTTCTATTTACACTTGATATACATGTGTTATTTGATATACATGAGATGTCCCTTGGATGTATAGTTGTTATATATTGATGAAATTGATTAATTAATGAATTATATACATGAAGGGGCATGTATAGAGAATTATTAAAGTTATATGGCATAAGTTGTTTCAATTGTTCATTTATTAGCATGATATGCAGATTGTGCACCATTATTGTGTCAACCAGAATCTTAAAAAAATTTCGGCAAGCTTAGATTATTCTTATGGTCTATCGTATGGGCATATATCTTTTATTTATGATGCTAGAAGTTTCTTATGATCGTTATATTATTCTGGATGTGATATAATCCCGTGATAGATCCGATCATGATTATATTATGGCCCTTCAATAATGAAGGGGATATATATTGATTGGTGCTTGCCGGTATGTAAATAAGTAGAGTTCGGTATCCTTGGGTTGAAAATTCCTAAACACCCGAGGGACAGCAATGAGGTTGGCTATCTAAAGCGAGCGGTGAGTAGCCCGAAAATCTAGGCCTCGACAAAGCACTTGTGATTCTGTTAATAAGATATTGATGGACATTTGGTCTAATTCTATTATGATGATATTTTATGGGTCGGATGATGTTATATCGTGACCATGTTTAGTTTATTCTCTGGGACGATCATACCCATTCCTATTCTTATAATTAAGATTCAGCCCGGGTTCGGTATTCTCTCGGTATAATAGTTGACACTTGGGAGGTAATCTGCATATGCACATGCATGCATGCATTGTTATATCGGTTAACGATATTAATATCTACAATTCTAGAATCTTCTAAGGATTTCTCTATCCTCTCTATTTATCCATCACCCTCCGGCATGTTCTCTAACCTTCCAATTGGTTCATGCACTTTATCGTAAAATCTTCTAGAATATCCTTAAACTTCCACCATTGGTTCCTCGCTTTTTGACTGGGATGTGCATGCCAATCTGTTTTAAATTTGGCGCCACGTTAGTATAAAGATCAAATGACGCAAAAATGGAAAAACGAAAATTAGTAAACCTTATGACACACTTTGTAAAATCCAACGCATTAAGTATATCAAATGTATAATCGCTGAAATAATTAAATTAAACTATTAGATGTACTTATATGCATTGATGATCACGATGAAATCTCAAAGAGTAGAAATGATGGTTTTGAGAGTGAATTCCGAGGCGTTAATGATCGATGAAATTTTTAAAAGTTCAAAAGATTAAAGATTAGAAAATAGAGGGGTGTATTGAGAGAGAGAGAGAAATAGAGAGAGAGAGAAGGGGGGGAGGAAGGGGGTTGGAAATGGCAGGCTTAGCGAGAAGCGGGAAGGAGCAGAGTGACGTGGCTGGGTAAACAATTCATCCTTGCAATAGTAAACACGAGGCCGTTTTTTATTTTATAAAATTAGGTTTTTGCCCAAACTTTTGACTCCTATTTTAACCAGACCATACAACCTTTTAGATTTAGTAATTAGTCCAAAACATTTGCTTTCCCTTTTTCTTATTTAAGAAGAGAACTCTACGTAAGTTTCTCATTTTAATTACAAATAATGAAAATTCCTTCTAAAACTTGTCAGAAGGAATTTTGGTAGTTCTGAATCCGTGTGAGGTTTTCAGTTTTCCTATTTTACCCTTATAGCCTTTTATTTCACTAAAAATAATTAGTCCAAAACTTTTGCTTTTCTTTTTTCTTATTTAAGAACGTAAGTCTTTCCTTTCTCAACCAGCGTACTACATATTAATTTTTATACAATTTTTTTTTTAAAATTACTTATAACTAAATCATACATGTAATACCTGTATACAAACTAATATTATTATAAAATCACGAGTGGGGGACATATAAACTTGAACTCCAAGAAAAAGCTAAATCAGACTTTGAAAATTCCCGTAGCTAACCAACTTATAAATAACTCGTTTGTCTATAGCACCAGGTGATTAATTAAAGTGGTCAAAGGGGCTAAAAGTAATTAAGACAATTTAGATCTAAAAGACCAAACAATGTTTTATGTTATTATTTTCGTGGCATTTTTGATGTTTTAATAACACTTTTGTAATGCTAAACTACTAGTAAAGTGCAATAAACTATACCTTAAAACTATTGCTTATGACTTTGTTTAAGATAATACAAGACACGTATAGCACATAAAATGATACGCATTGACAACTGATTGTTATTTTGTCTCTCATTGTTTGGTACACTTGTACATCATTTTGTAATTTTACTTTTATATTTACAATTTTAGTTATAGCATTGTTCAAATATTTAATTATTTTAATTATGATTTTGGTTCTTAATTTACCTACTAAAATATCCCCCGCCTCTACCCAAGATCCCAACTTTACAATTTCCCTTTTGTCTAAATTACAGAATAAATGGATTTCTAAATGCGGTATTACATGAAAATTGGTATTTTCTTAAGTATCTATAATACTAGGATTATCAATTTGACGCATGTAGTATAACATTTGTTACTTTTAGTACCTACACTCTTACTATATTTGTTTGTTAAGGGAAAAAAATTAAAATACTATATTTAATAAAGGGTGATACTATTGTCAAAACAATTATATTGATTACGAGAGCAATGTACAACTTCTCAAAGCAATATCATATTTTAGCAAATAAGTAATTATTTTGACAATATAAATGACTTTAATAAATCCACAATGCAAAAATGTAAGAGGATGAAAGTATAATTTTTTACTTTGCCCCACCTTCATCTAACCTAGATCTAGTCGCGAAGCCATATTGCCTCCTTTTTTTTTGATATATATATATATATATATCGTCGATCCTTGATCTCATTCAACGAATAACTTTAGGTCTTATTCTGTGTCCTATCCTTCCTTGCGAATTCCCAGTTTATGAAAGAGTAGCGGTATGTCTCGATCCGGCACAGGAAGACCTTTACTTATAGCTGACCTCAAACATAATGACTCTATGAAATTACATTAATACTTTCATATATTATTGGTAAGGTAGGAGACATCTCTCTTTTTCTCCGAGGAATCTTTAGAATTCCCATTGCTTAGCTTTCAATTTGCCTCACTTGTAAAGACATTGTAAGGTTGTTAAAAATAAAGTCTTTTTATAATAAATAAAAGTTGCCAAAGTTACTAAAAAATTATAGTGTGGCAACACTATGCCCAGCAGCAGTTTAGGTGACGTACCCTAATAGGGTCCGTCTCTTGAGAGATCTTAAGGCGATGAACATTAAGATACGTCGCCTAAGTGCAACTTTAGGCGATGCACACGTTCGTAAGTCGCCTAGTCCTTACTTAGACGACGAAAAATGCAAATACGTCGCCTAAAGATGAACCTTTGGCGACAAACATTATTGTCCATCTCTTAAAACTCAACTTACGCGACGTACAGGTAAGTACGTCGCCTAAATGACATCTTAGGCGACGTACAAATAGAATACGTTTCCTAAACACAACTTATGCGACAGGTTATGGCGACTAGCAAGGTACGTCTCCTAAGAGTAACTTAAGCGATGTACATTGATCAATGTACGTCTACTAAAAGTCCCATTTAAACGACGTACATTCACCAATGTACGTCGCTTAAAGTTCTTGACTACCCTATTTCCTTCTCTTCTCACTACAAAAATGAAGACTTTTAGTGGCGCATCAACGCGCCGGCAAAAGTACTAGAATTGCGCCGGGAAAAGTAGATCAACCTTTAGCGACGCGTTTTTGCGCCGGCAAAGAGCGCCGGCAAAAGTCCGCCGGTAAAAGTAACATACTGACTTTTACCGACGCAAAAGAAAACGCGTCGGCAAAAGTCATCTTTAGTGGCACAAAAATGCGCCGGGAAAAATCAGTGCGCCATTAAAATTGTATGACATCGTGTCTTGAAAGCATACTTTTGTTGACGCATTTGGTTCTTTTGCTGGCGCGTTAGATGCGCCGGAAAAGATCACTTTTGCTGACGCGTTCCAGACGCGCCAGGAAAGATCACTTTTGTTGACGCGTTGGACGCGCCGAGAAAAGTCAAAATCGCGATCAGAGAAATGACTTTTGCCGATGCTTTGTGTAAAACGCGTCGTAAAAAGTTGTTTTTAGTGGCGTGAAAATGCGCCAGCATAGGTAATATATTTTTTTATATATATCTTTAATTTAAATATAAATACAAATGTGCTGGATAACTTTTTAATTTTTTTTTATATTAATAGAAATGTTGTGCACGTGTTTTTCATGTAAATATTTTTACATACCAGTGGGTCTATTTTCTAGGAAGGAAATTAACTTGAAGAGCGCGGATGAATTTGTCCAAGTAAGATCTAATTCTGTTCACTAAAACATTTTTGGATAGGACATTAGAACTTTGGCTACAATCTTTATATAGCACACTATACACAAACATTATCCACTATGTTAACCAAGAAGTGAGATTCTTAAATTGAAAATGAGGGTAGTAAATAATGTTCAATAAAACCGAATGAAATAACCAAGCAATAGCAAAAGAGCGACAACATCCATATAATCTCAAATCTCTCAAAGATTTGTTGAAGGTTACAAGTTGTGAAGGTAAATCAAGACACTGTTTTGAAAAAACAAACAAAAAAAAGCCTGTAAACAATACTAGCGTTAATTTAATTTGCAAACAATTTACAGGGTGTGGAGATGAGATTTACTTGTTTTACATATCTAACAGTCAAAAAGCTCCCCATTGATCCTCGGACTGCGGATCCCCTAAAATGGCTTCGATCTTTGGCCACGCAGTTTGATCTCTGGCAATTGGAAGCTTCCAGAATGAATTGGAATTCTGGAAGAACATGTAGAATGCAATGGCCAATGCCAAAAAGAGTCTCAAAAGAACTAGGTAGATCTGCCACTCTGCACATGAAAATGAAACAAGTATTAGCTCAACACATATATATATATATATATGTTTACACTAGAACTTGTGGCATAGTTGAAACACATTGTAATATTATACCTAGTAAGTTTCTCATATTATGTACATTTTTAAAACACAACAAACACGTGTGATGAATCTGGTCAAGTAGTGATAATGTGTGTTCTCCATTTTCGAGGTCATTAGTTCAATGGCTCACTTCGGCCTTTGGACCTTTCGCCCGTTAAAAGTTTACTTAAACCACTGATATAAGGATTTTCAGTCCTTCACGAGCTGCCTAAAGCGCTTTCCTAAAGTTTCTGTTTTCTTCACCAAATAGTGCCTACTTATGGGTGAATATAATGGACATAAGGATTAATGAAAACAACACTTACATGTTATTTAGCTTAAACATGCCAATAACATGCCCGTAGATTTCGAGGGAGAATACTAGGGAGAATTAAGGACATTAATTCATGAACCAGTGAACATTTTAATTCATTTTCGAAAGAGAATTAACAGTTTATTAAGCATGTGAACTCGTGAAGGATACGAGGCTCGCATTCTTTGTCAAATATGGCTGCGTTTAGGAGCTCCAGTTAGGGGTGTGCACGGTTCGGTTAACCGAACCGTGCGGCTTAACCGGCAACCGAACCGACCAAGTCGGTTTTTCATAATTAGGAACCGAGACAGAACCGAAAAGGGAAGAAACCGGTCGGTTTCGGGCAAGGTCGGTTGTGTCGGTTTCGGTTTTAGCGTAAGAGGATTTTTGATGAAGAATTTTATTTTCAAAACCCATCTAACTTGTTATGGAAATCTTATTTTCATAAATCACAACATAAGATGTAATAAAAATGAAGAATTTTAATCCCAAAACCCATTTAACTCAAGAAAAAAAATAAGAGGAGATAACAAAAGGGGTGGTATGTAAATAAAAACCTAGGGTTCTTCCATGTAATTTATATATCTCGGTTCGGTTCGGTTTTTGGCGGGTATTCTTGACCGAGAACCGCCAACCGAACCGATGACAGTCGGTTCTTTAAGCAACAAACCGAAAATGAACCGCAAGTTAACAAAACCGTCGGTTTCGGTCCGGTTCGGGTCGGTTCGGGCCGGTTTTTCGGTTTTTCGGTTATTTTGCACACCCCTAGCTCCAGTGACTGGACAAGTCAAATAGAATAATTAGGACCAAATATATAATGAAGAGACATATATTAGTAAGATTTGACCAAAGCACGAGTTTTTTAGCGGAATATAAGGAAGGGAGCTTGTTTTATGGCCTTTAAAAATAAGCTAGGGCTATACCGTGAGTGCCAGGTGCCTTATTTGCATTCTAAATTCAACTTCATCACAAGAATCAACATCATCAAGCAAAGCAATGCAGTCCCACTACCTATATATATAAAAAATAAATATCATAATCTACTCAAATAATAAAAGCAATAACCTCATTTATTATTTTTTTAGAATGAATTTCAACTTGTAGGTGTACCATATTTATGTATATCTTCACAGTTCAGATGAGAAAGTATACATGAAAATGGAAAACTAAAGGGAGCATTGATATTAAGCACTAGAAGGTACCTTGGCGACAAGAAGGAAAATATTATTTGTTTCTGAAAAGAAAAAGGAAAAGAAGCAACACAAATGCAAACTGAGTTTGAAATTAACTAAAGAATAGATGTGGCTAAACAACAATATACTTATGGTGTTACGGACCATTAGCGTGTTGGATGAATTTCAAAAGTACTCTAAATACTTTTTTGTACACCCTATGCTGGCGCATTTAAACAAACGCGCCAGTAAAAGTCATTGTATGATTTATGCCGGCGCGTCTATGGCGTCATTAAAAGTACTCTAAATACTTTTATTTCGTTATTTATATGCCGACGCGGTTCATTTAAACGCGTCGGTATAGGGTGTCTTTAACGACGCTTTTCGGCCAACACGCCGGTAAAGGTCTTATTTCTTGTAGTGTCTTCACGTCCAGTTCCAACATTAACCACCCCTTTCTGCCATAAATTCGTCACTGTCCTCTTCGGCTATCTGTCTAAGCGGCCTCTACCAATCACATTTAGTTACTTAGTTTAGAACTTTAATAAATCTTAGTTGTTCTTGTGCACTATTTATTAGTTGATGCTCTTTATTGTTATTTGTTTAATTTTTAATTTCATACTCTAATAACATTAGTCCCATTTGATAAATTTAATCCTAATTTTGATAAATTTGGCCCCAATTTTAATTAAACCGAATTTAATAAACTGAAATTGATTTTCGTATTTAATTTTGATAAAGATTTAGGACTCGTTTGATTCAGGTATTAGGATCAATGGGATTAATAATACCAGTATTAATAGTACTGGACTATTAATCATGGTATTAGTTTAATACCAATACCCTATTTGATTCATGTAGTATTAATACTGGGATATCTCATGCTAATATTAATACCATGTTTGGTTCTGTAACTTGTATACGGAATTATATTTTGGACTAACATTTTTTTTTTTTTTAAAAAAAATTTGTTTAAAAAAAAAATTTGTAAAAAAAAATTTATTTTTAAAATATTTTTTTTTTAAAAAAAATTTAAAATATTTTTTTAAAAAAAAAATTGAAAAAAAAATTAATTTTTTTTAAATAATAATAATATAGTAGTAGTAGTGGCATTTTTGAAAATATATGGTTCATTTTTATTAATCCTGGATAAACAATACCACCTCCCCCCCTGGTATTAAATTATAGCACAAAGAGTGGTATTAAGTTAGTACCGGTATTAGTAATCCCAACACATTTGTGCGAATCAAATAAGGTATTATAAAAAAAGTGGTATTAATAATCTCATCCCACTTTTTAATATCCGAATCAAACGAGGCCTTATAGTATTCTGTTGCGTTGCGTAAAAATATTTGCCATATTATCATCTTCTGTTTAATTGCTTCAAAAAAACCTGTAGTGCTAATATTTTGAAACCACTCTCCCTCTCCCCCCGCGTCCTAATCTCAGCTTTGCCACTGCCTAGATCCGTAGTCCAAATTTTGTATCTGAGCACGGCTTTCTTCATTCCTTCACATATATATATATATATATATATATATATATATATATATATATATATATATATATATATATATCGTCTATATATAATTTAAAAGCCATTAAATATGGTTATGACACTAATTTAATAATTTATTTTTTATTTAATCCTTATATTTATTATTTTTTAATTAACTAGAAAAATATTTAGCAGGACTTGGATCATTGAGCTATAGGATAGAAATAAAGATCCTTGCAATTAAACTAATTCTTTAATTATTAAACATTTTCATGCTCATTTAAATATCGTGTGCAAAAAAAATAAGTGTACACACGTATTAAACGTGTCTAGTGTAAAATAAGGCGTGCATGCATGAAATAATAATAGTTTAAATCATTAAATTAATAACTCATTAATATATATTTTTTACATTCTAAATTATATGTGTGCATGCATGAAATAAGGCGTGCACAAGAATCGCATGTGTTTTCGTGTCTATTGTAAAATAACATAAACCCACTTAAAAATGAAACTTAGATAAAACTAGGATGCAATAATATAGATATGAGATACAAGCTGATGCAGAATTTAAATTTAGTGGAGTTTTTATTTTTTTAAATTTTGTTGAGTACAAGAGATGGGTAAGAATCGAGTGTTCGAAGGGAAGGGTTGGGGGACTCAAACTGTTGCCCTCTTACTACTTACAACTACTCTTACTATTTGGGAAAGCTCCAAGCCATTTTAGTGGAGGTTTGATTAACCGTAAATAGTTTTATTTTATTTTTAATTATGAGTAATAATATATACCACAAAAGACACTAGTAAGGCAATTTTTGAGGCTTTGTATAGTGAAAGCATTAAAAGACATCTCTCTCTTTTTTTTTTCTTTTTTTTTATGTTTTTAATATAATTTTCTTAATACTAAGAGTTTTTTCCTGACAAATTCACACATTTATATATATATATATATATATATATATATATATATATATATCATACATTTTCTCTTAAGGTTTGGGGGATTTTCGTTGTTTATATTTAGAATAAAGGACTTCCTTTTATTTAGAATATGAGTCTATGTAGTCTTTCAATTAAAATAAATGGTAACTTAAACATTTAATTGTTTAACTGTTAAATTGATAGAATTTATTTTATACGAGGGGTAAACCTACAATCTCTAAAATTATGAAGGTCAATATATGTTTCTGCATAATTAATGGGGTCAAAGGTGGAGATTAATCTTTCTTTTATAAAAATACAAACCAGACCCCAGAGTGTATTTAAATTTTACAAAAACAACTTCATAGTTTTTAAGTTCACAAAAAGGCCCTTGTAGAAATACGAAAATACCATACCTACTGAAAATTTACCAAATCTAAGTGGTAGCTTAAGCCATCCGCCCCCGGATACAAAGATAAAAGCTAATTATTGGAACAATGAGTTCTAGATCCCCACAATCTTAACGAAATATTTGACGATGACACAAATTAATGAGTTAAAAAACATTCCTCTACCAGCAAATCAATCAGAAATTAACCAAGCAACCTTGGGCCAAGCTGCTAACACTTTAATGTCATCTAAAAGGGTAACTCTCACCTGGGTTTTCTTTATTTTGGTTTATAGAAACTTGAGGACATTTTTCTAATAAACTAATCCCGACGCACATTTTACGTGTGTGTAATGTTTTGCACCATAGTTTTTGATAAATTAAATTATAAATATATTTTAAAGCACTGTGAAAGCGTTTGTTTGAGTTGATATGCCATCACTTGTGTAAATGTTACAATTGCGGGTTTAAGTCGCATTGCAAGTAATATTAATATTTTTTAAGTCAATGAAAAGTAATTTTATTATTCGAGGTGTAAACAAAGACATTGGACTCATAAATTTTAAGCATAAATAACACAGGTTTGTTACCACCTTACTAATTAAATATTATGAGATTTTCTTATTTTGTATTAAAAATTTAGACATAGTACATAAAACAATAAAAAAATCATTCACGTGTACAGAATTGATAGATCTTTAATTTTCATTAAATTTGATTACTGCCGATGAATGAATGCAATGGGTAGTAGTCTGAACCTTGTAGAGTTATAATAGACAATATATAGAAAATTAGGATTTTATCCCTACTTTTAAAAAATATTAGGGGTGAGGATCGGACCACCTAATTTTATAAATTAGGAGTACCTTTCTAGGTTGACATTTTGACCGTGAGTTGTCTTTAATAAGATTGTTCAAAGTTGGAGAATAAAGTGAAAATAATAATTCCGCCCTTGTATTTGTTTTTAGAAAGTAGTAGTGATTGTTTAATTTTAGGATTTATTAATTAAAATTGTAGATTTTGAATTTCGAATTGAACAAGGAAACTATAATTACTGATTTTGTGACTTTATTACAGTAATTAGATTAAGTCTTCAAATTATACTTTCTATAAAAATATACCCCTTTAATTTATATGTTATTTATATTTTCAATTACATGTATTTTGATTATAAGTATAAATATATTTTTAATTTCATTAGTACAAATATATGTTCCATATAAATACATATGTTATTTTATTTCTATTTTTATATATATTATTTTGCTTAGTATATTGTTATAAATATATCTATTTTTTACATTTATACGTTTCTTGGTTATAAATGTATATATATTTTCACTGTTTATACATTTTCTCGCAGAGGAAAAAACGAATATGTAATAATCTTTTAAAATCAATCGTTTGATTTTAAATAAAATTACTCTAAAAGTAGTCAAAAATAACTATTTTTTTAACAGAGAGAACCGTGAGCAGCTTTCCTTAGCGACCCAATGAGCAAATCGACTATCACCTCTAGAAACAAAAAACAATTTGGCACGGAGCAGACTGATTATTACAACGTATCCCCTCAATTTCCCTAGGAGGTTCTAGGTCAGAGGAGATGAGAGAGATCACCGATTTACGGTCACTAGTAACAGAGGCATCAATGAAATCGCGAACCCAAAGCGGACAGCGGACGGCAACCTTCTAAGATTGCAACAGCTTCAACCATTAAGGCTAAGGAGGCCTGCACTCTCTTCCCAATACCATTTAAATTTTTGGGGGGAGAAATTGAGGGGATATGCTGTTTACCGATTTTGCCGTTCATTCCATCAATTTAATATTTATTAAATTGATAGTTGATATGGCACAATGCAACTAATAGTATAGTTCGGATAGGTAAAATACAATTAACTATAATATTTTTGTTAACCATATGAACACCCATGTTGCGAAGAGCCAATGCAAAGAGGAGGTTGCGAAGAAGATTCAAGAAATTTTGGGATTACAAGTTGTTAGAGTGGAAGAACATTTAAGACGGCTAAATTAGTATTGTATCTTCGAGTTTTGTAATGAAACATTGATTGTGCATGTAAGGTCTTAAATAATGAAACTTTGTACTTTGATTTACATGTGGAACGGAGGTCATGATACAGTTGAACATACTATCTTTTGTCTTTTTCATTTTAAATTTTGTGGATGTTTTGTATTGTTACATATACATTATAGACGTTCTTGAAAAAAAAATATTTATAAATTTAATTAGTATGGCACGGTAAAAAAGTGCCAAAGTTGCCTGTTAAATTCCACCGGTTCAGGTATAAGATACTATCATTACCGCTGGACAATTAGACATCCAACCCATAATCATAACTTTCTCGTGATCTGATTTGGATGAATACACGGGAAGCCCAGAGACCTCATTTTACATAATCTTCTATTCCTTTTGTAAGACTTCCAATTACAATGTGTTTGAATAGAGGAGTGTCACGTGTTTCAATACTGTTATAGTGAGTAGATATGTCTAATCCGAGTGCCAAATACCCAATATTTAGCACCGTATGACTGAAATAATGCACTGTATCTTCCGGCGGTTCTTTAAATCATGCCTGAAATCAGCACAGTTATAGACGGTACTTAAATTTGGTCAACACATCTCAAAGTTGTGCCACTTAACAAATTTTGGTGTAATGAAATTAGGGTAAAGGTGATAGTGAGTTCTAGCCACGCACAAAAAATTAGAGAGAGACTCTATCGGAAAGATGAAATTAAGAGAGATAGAGATAGAGTGTTGTGAGAAAGTTCAAGAAAGTGTTAACAACTGTCGTATATAAGGAATGCATATTGCATGAGACTTTTTATTAACTAATAATGCTGACGTGGCAAATCTAACCCTTCAATTTCAGACAGATGATCAAGATTTGCAAAAATAGCTATATCAACGGAGTGAAATTGATAAATGATATAAATTATTTAAAAGTCACTTTTAAATTATAGTTCTAGAATATTTTTATGACTGATATGAATTATGATGCTGAAAAATCGGATGGGAATTCTTTAGGGAAAGACTGGTCGACCCGATATCATAGAGTTGCTCAAAATCTTAGTCAGCCATTCCATTTTAGTGGTCTAAATTGTGACACGTAGTTGGACTACCCAGGCAACAATAATCATACATAGTAAATAGTGCTGTCAAGTTTTCTGATTTTATTTCCACCAAACCTTATACTTCCTTCCTCTTTTTTTTTTTGTTACAAAAGGGGGGCAATAGAGAGCCCAGCTATATTATATTATCATTAGCAACTGCCTCCCCAACTGTGGGAGGAGTTATATACAAAAGAGTTGGCCCTTGGTTAATACAATCCAGAGAAAAAAGATGGGCCATTAGATGCGCAGGAATATTACAAGTACGAGACACAAAAACAACCGGGGAGCTCCATAGCAGGTGGTAGAGCCTTTGACATTCATGGATGAGTTGGTAGTGGGGACTAGCTTCCTCGGGACAAGCATGAAGGAGGTTCACTGCTTCAAACGAGTTTGTTTCAATAATAGCGCGACTGTGGCCTTGGTGAGCAGGAGCTAAAGGCCAGCCTTGAGAGCTTCAGGCTCAGCTTGTAAAGGATCGAACGCGGCATGGGTGCTAGTGAAACCCCAAAGCCAGTGCCCTTCATGATCATCACGAAGGAGTCCACCATAGCCTCCATGTCCGTCTTTAAATCTGCCATCGACGTTGAGTTTAACATAACCCATGGGCGATTTTACCCAACGCCCATTCACCGGGTCCAAAAATGTGACCTGGGTGCGAGAGAAGGCCACATGGATGTCCATTGCATACATGCGAGTTTGGCGAATCATTCGTGAAGGAGCAAAATCGATGCTCTCAAAAACAGCGTCATTACGTGCTTTCTATACAAACCATATAAAGGCCGTATAAAGCGTCTGCCAATCAGAAGTAGCATGCACGACAAAGCTTGCACAATCGTTGATATTCTTTCGCACCCATTGTTGAAAAGGAGTTGTGAAAAACCATTTGCAAGTCGCAGAGGTTAAAAAATTATGCCAAATTATATATTAAAGACTGGGCAATCACGTAATAAATGCAAAATGGATTCATCATGAGATTGACATCGAGGGCAAGTGGCATACTAAGTGAGGCCCAGTCTTTGGCGATATGCATTAATAAGTAGACAGACGTGTGCATACAGCCAAAGGAAGAAACAAAGGCGTTGAGGAAGCTGGAGTTTCCAAAGCCCTTGCCAATCGTTGCTGTTATCTTGTTGAGGCTCCTGATCGGAGAGGAACTTATAGAAAGCCTTGGTTGTGTGGGTCGTAGATAAGTAGCCTTTCCATATCACGGTGTCCTGTGATTGGAGCGTGAGATTGAGTGGAAGGTTCTGAATTCGGTGTCTGATATGAGCTAGGAGGCAGAGAGTACGAAGATGTTGCAACTCCCATGCACCATTGGCTATAATATAGGCGACGGTCCACGTTATTTCAAGTGGATGAATATCATCTACTAGCAAACACAAAGGTTCGTTATTTAACCAAATAGAGGCTCTTTCCCTGTTACCAATTCGCCACCCAAACCCTCCTTAAAGCATTTTGAAGCTACGAGCGACTTCCTTCCATGTAAACTAAGCAGATTGCCTTATGTCACAGTTGAGCATTTCTTGTTGTTTTAAATACGTTGACTAAAGCACAGTTGCCCAAATTGCATTTGTTCCACATGCAATCCGAGCCCCCAATTTTCCTGATTGCGCCATGTTTGCTTAACGAGCTTCCCGGATGCCCAACCCACCTCGAGCCTTAGGAGCTGTAACTGTATCCCAGTTAAGGAGATGAATTTTAAGCCGGTCAGGAGTGGAGCCCCCAAGGAAATTACGATTCAATTGGTTAAGCGCATCAAAGGTAGATTGTGGCAACCAATTTGTTAGCATGGCATACGTTGGATTACCCGCAGGAACAGAACTAATTAGCGTACAACGCTCCGCTAAGGATAAATTCTTAGACCGCCAACTAATGAGCTTTTGTTGAACACGTTCGAGAATATACTTCAATGTTGTCTTGGATACCCGACTATTTGTCAAAGGGGCTCCTAGGTACTTTCCCAGGTGATCAGTGAATGATATGCTCGTAATATTAGCTATTGCTTCCTGGGTACCCATGGAACACCCGGACTCGCATATGCACTGGATTTGGTCGCACTAATTGATTGCCCCGATAGACAGCAAAAATGTGTGAGAATTTGACGAATAACCCGAGCTTGTTGCGGTGTGGCCTTTGTGAACAAAAGAAGGTCGTCAGCAAAAAGAAGTTGAGGTACGGACAGGCCATTAGGAATAAATTGAAACGGCTTCCAAATTCTCGTGTTGACGGCCTCGTTGATCATTATTGATAAACGCTCCATATATAAGACGAACAGGTAAGGCGATAACAGCCTTGGCGGATACCCCGACGTGGCCTAAAAAGTTATGTTTGCTCCCCGTTCCATAACACGGACAGAGAAGTGGACTGTATGCAACAGTCAATTAACTTAATGGTAGAATCCGGAAATGCAAGAACGAGAGAGTGTAGATCAAAAAATCCCAGTTGACCTTATCATAGGCCTTTTGAAGGTCCACCTTAACCATCATGCCAGTATTCCTTCCAGTTGCGCGTTTAATGCTATGAATTAATTCTTGGGCAATGATAATATTATCGGAGGCATGGCGGCCAGGAACAAAACTTGCTTGAAGCGGGTTTATTAATTTATCCATGCAAGGCTTTAACTGGTTAGCCAAGACTTTAGTGATGATTTTATACAATACATTGCATAAAGAAATCGGACGGAATTCCGTAATTTAAGTAGGGTTGGCTGTCTTTGGTATGAGCACCAGCAGGGTTTGGTTAAGGGAAGCATCGAAGGTACCTGTTTGAAAAGCAGAGGTATACAGTAATTATAACCCATGCTAAATATATTATTTACTTTTTTTTTCTAAAAGAAAATTTTGAAAATCAACTCAAATCTTAACTATTTAATATTTTATTCTTATATCAATTTAAAGTCTATTTGATGCCAATATAAAAAGAAAAATAAAAACACTTGATTTGACAAAAAGTTGAAAAATAAATTAAGGCATGTGACAATATATTCTCTATTTTATACTCATTTTATGAGTAAATGTTTTTCATCCTTTATAATTTTTTGTGAAATTTTTTTCTTCCTCAACCACCAAAGAAAATTTCTCCATAGAAAAACTTACAATGTAAGAAGATATCTCACCACATATCTCAACTTATTTTTCAACTTTTCACAAAAGTTAAATTTTTATTTTTCTTTTCTATGTAGCTATCAAACGGGCCCATAGTTTAGTGCCGGAAAGTTTTGCAATTTTATTTATACCAAACCTTATACTTTCTTCCTTACCGATGTAGTAATCCTAACCGTTGCTAAATATATTTTTCTCTTTTTTCTTAAAAGAAAATTTTGAAATCAATTCGAATCTCAACTATTTAATATTTTATTCTTATATAAATTTAGAAACAAATAATTATCCTCCCATATTCAATATATGATAGATCTATTTTTAATGGAAGTGAGTATATATATATATATATATTCACAAGTGGATCGTTTATTTTTTTCGTTTATTGGCTCCCTCAAAGTTAAAATCTTGAATATGTTGGTGACTATATTTAGACGTAGTCCTTGAAACTTAATTCCTATGTAATGGAAGAAAGGAATTAAATTTAACGAAAAATATTTTCAAATTCAAATATAATTAGGCCGCTAGTGGCTTTTGATAGAAGGACTCAAAATTTAAAGTTTGTTTCTCAATTTCAATATTTTCTAGAATACCAAACTCAAGTTTGAAAAAAGCTAGTTGTTTACGTGGAGAAAGAAAGCAAAGGGTGAGTGGAAGTGGGAACCAACAGATTTGAATCTCAAAGCAAATTTACTTATCACCATATTTTTTGTCGTTGAAACTGAATTTCAAAGCCACCCACCATCTTCATTCTCACCCAAAGCTATCGGGAAATCCACCACTATCCTATATCTTTTTCTCTCTAAAATTAAACCCACTTGTCATCACTTCCGATGATCCATTAATCCCACCCAAACTCACCGAAAAATCCACCACTTCCCGCCCCTCATTTCTTTCTCTTTTTAAAATTTAATCTCAAACCACTAGTATTCTCACACCCATACCCAAACTTAATTACCCAAAAAAATAAGTTTAAATCAACATATATAAGAAAGCCCATGCACTAATTTTGTACATGGGATTACCAATCACCGATTTTTTTTAGGTATAGGCATCATTTAAGTAAGACGTCCCAACAAGTGTCTAGTGGGGACAGGGAACATGTCAGGAACAGGGCAATGATTAAAATTGGTGGAAATTGAGTTAAGTGTCGTTTTATGTCTCAAATAATGTCGTTTCAATTTTTTTAAATGGTAAATGTTATAGTGTCGTTTTATGCTAGAAGGGGAGTCGTTTTAGTTTTATTTATGATTGGTCAATATATAATTGTTCGGCGAATCTTTTTCTCTCTCTTCAGTATATGTAGTGGGTCATTTTATTTATGCGGATTATGAAAGGAATGAATTCGATTTCTGTATCGAAATTCTCTCTTCTCTCTCCCTTAAATTTCAATTCTTCTTCTTTTTCAAGTTCTCTTCCTATTTCTCTGTTCCCTTAATTACAGGTTGTTCATCAAACAATGGCTAAGCTCTTGACAAGTGGTATCAGAGGGCTTCGACTTGTGGTTAGATAGCCGGCGGAACTACCCTCAACCAGCTGAAGAAACAAATTGGGACCAACGATGCCCTGGTTAAGGTGGTACAAGGCCAGTTTGATGAAAGGTTGGGAAGCTACAATCCTCCGTGGATGGTTTGCTAGCTAATTTCAATGAAAAAATGGGGTGGATAAAGCAACAGATCTCGGGAATTTCAGAATCAAAACCTCGATTGGGTGCCAGAGATGTTACTGATAAGGGGTTATTACCCACACTAGGTACTGGAACTAATTTTGCACTAAATATGGTTGAAAATGTGAACAAACAGAATAGCAATTTTAAAATCTCTAAGGTTGATCTACCCAGATTTTGAGGAGACAATGTGAAAGGATGGTTGGAATTATGTAATCTATATTTTGTATTTCAAGAAATACCAGAGCATAGGAAAGTAATGTATGCTTGTATGCTCATGGATGGTATGGCTAGGTCTTGGTTGAAAACACATATTCAATTTGTTAAGGCGTTACCATGGCCAAGGTTCAGAGACATTATGATATCATGATTTTCTTATGATAGCCATGAAAGTGTAGTGGCTTAGTTATTTGACCTTAAGCAGATTGGTTTAGTGTGGGAATTCCATGCTAAGTTTGAAAGCATGAAATATAGGGTGTTGGAAAAATGACCGGATTTGAATGAAGGGTTTTTGGGAGGATTAATAAAAGAATTAAGGGAATCAGTACAGATGTTGTGCCCATCATCTTATGAAGCAGTTGTGATCCTGGCTATGAAACAAGAACAGTGTTTGATACCATTTTTCCCAAAAACAAAGGACCTTATAAACATGTTAGTTATTCATATCTATTTTCTCCAAACTCATATAAACCTGTCACTCAAACTTCACAAGCCTCCCACAATAATTTCAGTACAAATCTAGCCCTCATGCCATACAAATCACCAACTACCACTGCCATCACCATTACTAAACCTGAACCATCATCTAGCTCTAAGTTGAAACCATATTTTGCTAATAACCCAACCACCATAAAAAAAACTTACCCCTACTAAAATGCAGGCAAGGAAAGACAAAGGCTTATGTTATTTTTGTGAGGAGCCTTATAGCTTTGGCTATAAATGCAAGAAGTCTTAGTTGTTTATGTTGACTACGGAAGAGGGAGATGGAGAAAATGTTGAAGGTCAAACTGAAGAAATTGAAAGGGCAGTAGGTTCAATTAAGGAGGGTCCAACAATAGATGTTGGGATTTCCTTACAAGCACTATCAAAAGGAACTTCCTATCAAACTCTACTCATTGAAGGCAAGTGTAAAAGACACTCAATTACCATTCTCATATATTCAGGCAGCACTCATAACTTCCTTAACCTAAGCACAGCTAAACAGGTTGGCTACCAGGCAGTTCCTACTCACAAGCTAGCAGTAACTGTGGCAGATGGCAGTAATATTATTACTAATAACCTTATACCCGAATTCCAATGGACTATGCAAGAGGAGAGTTTTAGCACTGAAGTGAGATTATTGCCACTAGGTGGATGTGACATGGTTCTAAGAGTTAAATGGTTGATAGAAATATGGCCAATTAAAATGGACTTGAAAGAATTGAGTTTCAGCATTAAATATAAAGGGAGGAGGCTGAAGCTATTGGCAAAAAAATCAGAAGGGAATCAGCTGAAATTTATAATAGGTGAAGTTATGTACAAGCATTGCAACAAGTGGAAGTATAGCATTATGGCGTAATTAAAAAGTGCTGAGGGTATTCTTGCTACAAATCCCATTACAGCTGCCATCGAGGAATTGTTGGCCAAATTTCAGAATTTTTTTCAAGAGCCTAAAAGTCTTCCCCCCACCTAAATAGCAAGACCACCAAATCAATTTGAAGCATGGCAGTGCACCTTTAAAGTCAAACCTTATCGATACCCGCACATACATAAAAATGAAATTGAAAAGATTATTAGAGAGATGCTAGAATGCGGTATTATTCGAACATCAATTAGTCCTTTCGCCTCTCCTATTTTACTAATGAGAAAGAAAGATGGTACGTGGAGGTTGTGTGTCGATTATAGAGAATTGAACCAACTCACGATCAAAAACAAATTTCCAATTCCAGCTATTGACGAAATACTTGATAAACTCCATGGCTCCACTGTTTTCTCTAAGCTGGATTTGCGCTCTGGCTATCATCAAATCAGAGTACGCCCATCTGATATTCCGAAGACGGCCTTTTAAACCCACAAGGGTCACCACGAGTTTCTCGTAATGCCATTTGGTTTAACCAATGTCCCTGCCACCTTTCAGGACTTAAAGAATTCTATATTTAAGCCCTACTTATGGAAGTTCATTCTTGTGTTTTTTGATGATATTTTGATTTATAGCCCAGATTTGAACTCCCATCTCCAGCACTTGACAATCGCCCTCCAAGTCCTTAACCAACATCAACTATACGCCAAAATGTCCAAGTGTTCATTTGATCAATCTAAATTAGAATACTTGGGGCATATAATCAGTTCAGAAGGTGTGGCTGCTGATTCCTCTAAAGTGGAAGCTATGTTGAAATGGCCATAGCTCAAGAGTTTGAAGGCACTCAGGGGATTCCTCGGTCTCACAGGTTATTATAGAAAGTTCGTGAACGGTTACGGTGACATTGATAGGCCACTAACTAATATGCTTCGTACAAATCAATTTAAGTGGAGTGAACAAGCATTCGAGCAGCTCAAATTAGCTATAAGTCACACGCTAGTGCTCGCCTTACCTAATTTCTCCAAGCCGTTTTTATCAGAAACAGATGCGAGCTAAACTGGAATAGGGGCGGTTTTAATCAAGAAGGCCGACCAATTGCTTATATCAGTAAGCCACTTCCTCCTCAAAACATAGGCCTCTCCACTTATGAAAAGGAACTTTGGGCTCTCATTTATGCAGTGGAAAATGGTGAAATTATTTATTAGGCCATCATTTTCTCATCAAAACGGATCATCAGAGCTTGAAATTTTTACTAAAGCAAAGGGTGAGTACTATGCTCCAGTAGAAATGGCTCGCAAAACTAATGGGATTTGATTATGCAATTGCTTATAAAAAGGGCGTGGACAATTGAGTGGTCGATGCCTTGTCGAGGCAGAATGATTCTGAAGGGTCCTTACAGGCCTTATCAATATTGCAGACTGTGTGGATAACTGAAGTTCAACAGAATTGGGACAGCGATGCACTAGTCCAACAATTAGTCACCAAAATTATGGCGAACTCGCAAAATGTACTAGATTATACATACACCAATGGGCTGCTATGGTATAAAAATAAACTATATATGGGGAGTATGGGTGAACTGAGAACTAAAATCGCGAATGAGCTACATACTAATGGAGTTGGAGGCCACTTGGCGAGGAGAGGCACAATTAAAAGAGCTAGTTGAACAATTTTTCTATTGGCCTACACTCAAACAAGACGTGATTGATATTATTAAAAACTACTTGGTCTGCCAAAGGAGTAAATCTAAAAACATTCCTTACCCTGGACTGCTGCAACCCCTTCCTATTCCCACCCAACCTTTGACCGATATTTCCATGGATTTTATAGAAGGCCTTCCTCCTTCCGAATGTAAGAGTGCTATATTGGTGGTAGTGGACAGATTAACAAAATTTGCCCATTTTATTGCTATTACTCACCCATACACTGCCAAACAAATTACTACCATTTATTTCGAGTGCATCCATAAATTGCATGAGCTACCTTCAACTATTGTTAGTGATCGGGACCCCTTGTTTCTCAGCACTTTTTGGACTAATCTGTTTAAACTTTTGGGGACAAAATTGGCTCATTCTTCTTCTTATCACTTGCAAAGCGATGGGCAAACTGAACGAGTAAATCAGTGTTTGGAAAATTTTCTTCGCTGCATAATGTCAGATAAGCCAAAGCAACGGAGTAAGTGGATATCCATGGCAGAATGATGGTAAAACACCAATTTTCATACCTCACTCTAACTAACCCTTTTTGAAGCATTGTATGGCTATAAGCCTCCACAACTAGGGATTCCATAAGAACCAAAAGGCAAAAATGGTGAATTAGCTCAGTTTTTGGAGGATAGAAAGCGAGTACTACAGCTGATCCGGGAAAAATTGCAGCTCACACAGGAAAGGGTGAAGTTTTTTGCAAATAAAGGTAGAACTGAAAAAGAGTTTCAAGCGGGAGATTAGGTATTTTTAAGATTACAACGATATCGTCAAACGTCTCTCGCTATGAGAAGAAATTTGAAGTTAGCCCCAAAGTTCTATGGCCCTTACAAAGTATTGGAAAAAAATAAGAAGTGTGGCTTATAGATTGGTATTGCCTTCTACTTCTTCAATCCATCTGGGCTTTTATGTCTTGATGTTAAAGAAGAAACTAGGGCAGCAAGAAACTCCCACCACCACATTACCCCATGTGAATTAACTTGGTCAGTTCTTAGTACAACCAGTTGCTATATTGGATCGTAGGCTAGTCAAATAGAGCAATCAAGCAGTCGCACAATTGTTGGTGCAATGGACCAATATGTCTCCAGCGGAAGCCACATGGGAAGAGTATGATTCGTTTGTTCAACAATTTAATCACTATCATCCTTGAGGTCAAGGATTCTTTGAAGGGGAGGGCATTGTTAAGAACAGGGCATCAATTAATTATTGGCAGAAATTGAGTTAAGTGTCGTTTTATGTCTCAAATAATGTCGTTTCATTTTTTTTAAGTGGTAAATGTTATAGTGTCGTTTTATGCTAGAAGGAGAGTCGTTTTAGTTTTATTTCTGATTGGTCAATATATAATTGTTCGGCGAATCTTTTTCTCTCTCTTCAGTATATGTAGTGGGTCATTTTTGTTATAAGGATTATGAAAAGAATGAATTTGATTTCTCTCTCTAAATTCTCTCATCTCTCTCCCTAAAATTCTGCTTCTTCTTCAAGTTCTCTTCCTATTTCTCTGTTCCCTTAATTATAGGTTGTTCATCAAACAAGGGTTAAGCTCTTGACAGAACAAGGCCGGTCTCTAACTCTAGTGTTTAATCTATTCTTATAAGTCAACCACACAATCATGCTGCACCTAGGAACAGCGCCGGTCCATATATTTCGGGTGTAAGATTTTTAAGGGGTGGTTGGTTTTGTTGAAAAATATATTTGAAAAGTGAATCGGTGATAACCGGCTAGTTGTAAAAGTAATTTGGATCTATATTTTTTTTTAATACGTGACTCTTGGTATTTCTTAACAAATATAATTATTAATTAATAGTCACCAAGAGGAAAGCATTAATGTCACTACTTTATTGATATTTTGGGATAATAATTTGAGTAGTTAAAATAATAATAATCAATGTTAACTTTTGCTATTTAAGTGGGTTTTAGTTTTTATTTTTTTGTGTATAAGGGTTGAACTTATACATTTCATATATAACGCTATATATATATACAAGGATCTAAAAATTTGGAGCCCTAAAAAGTTTAAAATTTGGAGGGCTCAAGGCGACCGCTTTCTTCGACATATCTCCAGACCGACCTTCCTGGGAATAGAATCCTTGTGCCACAGTAACCCAGCCCATTCCACCACAGGTCCTTGCCGCCTCAAAGTTTCACATGGCCGAATTAAGCTCTACATGAAAATCTATCGTTTAACCGTTAAACTCCATTTCACTCAATCCTCACAACCTTTGTTAGGTCTATATATACTGTGGTAAGTTGTCCCTCACATTGCTCCCAGCATCACATATAAATATTCTTGAGAGCCATACTTTCTAATTAAAGGAACGTTATTAGGGTCAGTGCCAATTGTCAACCCACGTCCAACTACCATTTAGTTTATCACGCTAATAAAAGACAAATAATCCAACATTACAAACTAATAACTACGCTTACTAATTAGCAGAAAGCATTTAGTTTACCATGCTAATAATAAAAGAAAAATAATTCAACATCACACACTAATAAATATACTAAATAACATTTATTTATCCAAATAAATAGAGTTGCTTACATTAATTAATAAATAAATAAATGTGTTTAACCAACGAACATCACACGAGTAATAATATTAAATAACATTTATCCAGATTGGCCGAGGCCAAATAGGTTGTTGCAAACCTGGTAATGACTCCAAAGTTTCATCTTTTAAATTGAAAATGCCTATATCCGAATCCGAATTTTCATTCTCATCCATGTTACTAGAAAGACGAACCGAATCTGAAAAATAAATATGATTCTTTTTACATCTCGAAAGGTCATGTGATGAGATTGACCTTGCTGAATTATAACCCACAAACAAGATATCATTGCCAATATTATTCACCTCAACCCAACTTGAATTCCCCGAGTCAAACTTATATACTTTGAATCCTATGGTGCGAACCAAATACCGTTTACGAGTTTTATCATTATCAAAATATCTTCCAACAAGGACTAGACTACCATCAGAACACACAGCCAAGTAACCACCCCTCCCTTTAGGAATTGGTACTCCAGATGCAATTTTAGTCACCTTGGTACCAAGACCAGATTCAATATTTTCAATCATGAAAAGCTCTCCGATATCGGTTAGAGCGTATAATTTACTCTTGTGGAAAATAATATCAACAAAACAAGATATACCTGTATAAATGTGCGTCCATGTTTCATCGTTACACCTACACCAAGCTAATTGGCAGGCTTGGCCATAAATGGAAACCACTACACATTCATCACAGGGAGCTGAAGACAATACAACCTTCCTCAACAAGGCTAAACTCACATCATAAGAGCTTAAGCTCATCTCATCTATGAAGTCTTCAACAAATTGATAATCATTAGGCACATCATAACACCTGCGGACAATAAATTCTTCGTCAACTTCATCAGGACAGTATTGTACGACGTCAGCAAACTTGGTTCTTTGGGGAAGTTTAATTTGAGCCCTGGTAAGAGGATTTATGAGATATATATCTGTAGGACTTATAGAATGAATGTCTTCGACTGTCACTATCCAACCATAAGAAGATCCTTTAAACATCTTTCCCCGTGCCTCTGGTAAATAAATCTTATATATTTTCTCATCAATCGGGTTGAATAACCCATGTGATGCCTCTGTGTTGTTTTTGAGCGGATGCATCAACCACAAAAGTTGCTTAACTTGGTGGTTGGGCAGCTTTGGAAGGTAAGAGTTCCATGCCACACACACAGCACGAATTCGAACTTTGTCAATGTAGAGCACAAGATGATCTTCTATAACCCTCAATAAATCTACCGGAAGTTTAGACCATGGGCCCATTACGAGTTCTGGTGAAAAAAAATAATAAAGCCACCATTTAACAAAAACATTGTAAACAAAGATGCTTAGTTGGTTTTAAATAAAAACATTGTAAACAAAGATGCTTAGTTGATTTTAAATAAAAACATTGTAAACAAATTAAGAAGCTTAGTTGATTTCTAAAACTTCATTGCACAAGCTGGGGGGCAATGGTCAAAACAAAACACGTGAAAAAAAGAAGGTAAAAAAAATTTCGGGGACACTACGATCGTTTACAAGAGTGATCATATGAAACAAGAAGAAACCAAAAAAAGTAAAAAACACAACATAACAAAAGTGATAGTAGATTTTGGAATTCTTTTCTAAAGCTTTCCAAAAACTTTAAGAATGCGGATTTAATAAATACTCTTGGAAGTAATTATGCTTAAATTCTAACTTCAAATCAAATTCGAATTCCAAAACAATTGTCAAAAAAAAATGGGAAACCTAAACAAACCCCTAAAAAAGGTAAAATATATATATATATATATATATTATGAATTTTTTCACCAGACACAAAGGTCAACCGACAAGCGAGACAGTTTAATTAATACTCTTGGAAGTAATTATGCTTAAATTCTAACTTCAAATCAAATTCGAATTCCAAAACGATTGTCAAAAAAAGGGAATCCTAAACAAACTCCTAAAAAAGGTTAAAAAAAATATATAATATGATTTTTTTCACCGGACACGAAGGTCAACCAACAAGCGAGACAGTCAAAAGGTTACTTAGGAGTTAGGACATCTATAATAGGAAGGGTAAGTAGGAAAAATATGCCCTATAAGTACACACAAAGGTTACGAGTTGGAAGTGAAATCACTGTTCGGTAGTATAGTTGTATGGTAGATTTAAGTTTGGCTAAATTCTTTACCAAACTATAATGCATATGAATCTGCTTGCACTTGTCTAATGCGTTGGTGCGTGGGAAGGCTGGCTGCCTTACACAATTGTGTGGGGTATGCTTTGCGTTGCATGGGGATAGTTTCTCTCTCTATATATATATATCTCACGCTGTTTTTTTCTCTTTATCACATTACATAATAATTACACTCTTTTACCATACTATCATTTTAACACCCAAACAACCCCCAAGGGGTGGCCTAGTGGAGGGGTGAATTTGGGACATCTTATACGTCTCAGGTTCAATTCGAACTCTCCCTCATGCAATTCTTTGGGGCTAGCCATCAAAATAGTAAAAAGAAAATTTAATAGCATAATTTAAATATTTAAATTCATACATAAGGAAAAATATTTAATAAAGTTGAGCTTGACGAATTTTTAATGATTTGAATTCATCTATTACAGACTCTAGCTAATATATATATTTGAGCTGGGCTAAAGCTTAGCAAAGGAGTAGGTTTAAACTAAATTTTTTTACAAGTATTAGTAGGTTTTTTTAAAAAAAAAATCAGTGTTAAAGCTTGCCCTATCTCCCCCTAAGTTCGCCCCTGTTGACAATTAATGGGAGCTTTTCGTATTTCAAGAAAGGAATGGTCAGGTATGTATGATTGTGTCTAAAAGATCGAGAATAATTAATGTAAAATGCCTTGAATATGTGTGAATCTAGAATGTTCTTGTAGTGTTACAAAGAGGACCGATTATGCAATCATGGAATCTAATAGTCGAATTAACATCATATGTATGGATTGATGTGTGTGAACATAGAACACTCGATCTAGTAGTCCTACCCTTTATCTTCATCTTTTTTCTGAAATAACAAAAAAGTGAAGAAAAAACAACTTTAACTTGGCGGAACACTTTTGAAAAATTAATAATCAATTTTGACAAAAAGATTTGTCTCCGTGATTAATAGGTTTTTTCAAAAGAAAAGAGAAAATTTTTGCCTTTCAAAATAAAAAGGTTCCGTCTTTGGAAAAAGGGGAGACTCAAAGAAACTAAATGAAAGATAATATTTCTGCCTCACAAATTAAAAGTGAAAATAAGGGTACGGGGCTAGCATATTTGGTAAAAAACAAGTAAAATGAAAGACTTGACTCCTTTTCATTACTCTTTCGACCTAATTTTATTTAAGGGGGTCTAGTTCAAATGCTAAAAGGATGATTTTTTTTCAAAATGCTAAAAGGATGATTTTTTTTCAAAAAACTTGGTTGAGATGATTTATGTGATGAATAGATTATTTTCACAAAATTTTATCAGAAGATTCAACCTAAAAAATGGTGAAATAATGATCTAAAATTTGAAAGGTCAAAAATGAACAAATGCACCAAATTTTTATTACACTTACTTCTGGTTTGAATTTCAGTATGAACATTTGTGAACATGATCTACTCATTATAGAATAATTCTTTACCAAGTTTCATAAAAAAAATCCATCCGTTTAGCATTTGAACTAAACCCCTTTAAATAGAATTGGATCAAAAGCAGTGGCGGACCCAGGAATTTAACCAACTGGGGGCGAGATTTAAAACAAACAAAAATATATTTAAAGTACATCAATCACCGAGGAGAACAAATTTAACCACAAATATAATCACATTAATAATAATACTTAATACAACTAAAAGTCTTAAAACACTTAATGTCTACAAATTACAATAAAATTCTACGGGGTTTCATATTTTGAAAGTATTGTAGCACGTCATCCTTATCAGCATTATTGAAAATGTCTTGTTCAATGTATGTCACCAAACAATATTATAATTGAATATTCTTCCTTTAACTTGAAATGATTGAGATTGAAGGAAACGATATTTGTTTCCTCCGGCCAGTAATTCTTAATTAGTTTCTTAAGTTCTAATTATGCTTTATTTTTATTTATTTAGATCCCTCATTGTATAGAAAAAAGAAAATAGAAAACTCATTTGTTGAAAAAAATTATTTGGTAGTATTATGATGTAATAACATAAATTAATTATGCCTAGTTTTATAGTATTGTATATTTTTGATAAATAATGAATTTATAATACTTGTATCAATATACATTTTAATAAATTAAGAAAATATATTATTAAGGAAGTATATTCTAATTCGGAAACTAATTTTAAAAGTAAGGAAGTATATTCTAATTAAGAAACTAATTTGACAAGTAAATACATTTAAAATGATTATTAATTGGTGGATATACTTCTAAAGTTGAATAAGGAAGTTTTAACAAATTTATTTCAATGTTAACATAAATCAAGGATGGATCAATTGCAAAAATCCGCGGATAGAAATAAAATTACCCAAAAGAAAAAAAAAAGAAAGCGACAGAGAGGGAAGAGGAAGAGAAAAAGAAAGAAAGAAAGAAAGAAAGAAATAGAGAAAGAAAGGAACAAAGGAAGTAAAAGAAAATTAAATGAAGCCTGCTGTCGGGCAACTGGCACAAGTGGGTGGGGTTTGATTAATTTTTTTTATTACAGTTAGGTACCCTCATGTATAAATTTATGCACATAAGTCCCTATATTTTTATTTTTAAAAAAAACACCACATATCTATTGAAAAAATTCAAAAGCCAACTGGGGGCAATTGCCCCCACTTGCCCCTATGTAGGCCCGCCCCTGATCAAAAGGATAATGGAGAGGTGTCAAGTCCTTCACGGACCCAAACTCCAAAATATGTTGGCAAGCATTAACCAAGTGAAAATCGAGAAAATCGCTAGCATTATAATTGAATCTAGAAAAATGAAGAATCACAAGTTTTGAATTAAAAGGAGTGTTGGAAAATGTAATTCATAATTAATGGTAGGTTTTGATATTCCAAGAAAGGATTGGTTTAGCTAATTAATTAAGTCTATGTGCATTGTGTAAGACTATCAACATAAAAGGTCCTGGATGCGTGAATATAGAATGTTGCTATCCTATCAGACGATATGTAATCAAGGAATCAAGAGAAGAATTAACTTGCAAATAAAGACTTTCTAATATTTAGGGGAAGCTCTCCATAGTTTTATATCTCCAAACACATAATGTACCACGTATTAGAGTTCGGAGCATCCAACTCAAAACTAATCAACAATGAGTAGAGTAACACCTCCGTCTTATATGTTCTTTTGTGATGATTCTTCAACATGCCCCCCCATCCCCCCCCCCCCCCCCCCAACACACGTGGACCATTTATGTTGGGTGACGCGAAGTATGTGTGGCCGTTGGGCTTTTGATTTGTGTGTATAACCTTACTCTAATACCATATTAGAGTTTGGAACATCCAACTTAAAACCAATTAGCAATGAGTGAAGTAGCCCCTCCATCTTATATGCTGCTTTGTGATGATTCTTAAACACCACAAACTAATTCAAAGCATGCTCAAATTCACATCACGGTGCGGCCTTCGATGGCACAAAGGAGGTCACGTGCAACAAGGGACATGGCCCACAGATACTTTCCATCACATGCTCATTTTATGAATAAATGTCTTACATCCTACATAATGTTTTGTGAAAATTTTTTGTTCCTCCAACACCAAAGAAAATTTCTTCATGAAAAAAGTAACAAAGTAAGAAGACATCTCCCCACAAGTCTAAACTTATTTTTCAACTTCTTACAAAAATCAATTGTTTTTATTTTCCTTTTTCATATTGTTATCAAACGGACCCTAAAATTTCAATGTAAAACACTCAAGTTCTGTACCCTTTCTACCTTTACATAAAAAATATTAGTTATGTGTATTGTAGTTATTATCATACGTGTGTCTAGACAAAGTAGATGCGTATTGGAGATTGTATCACATATTTAGGTGTATGTGATAGATTGCTGCATGCGTATCATACATGTGTCGAGGCAAAGTAGATACATATTGGAGATTGTATCACATATTTAAGTGTACGCGATATATTAATATGTATCGTCAAATTCTTAGCGTATTGCGATACTATTGCATGCATATCACACGATAAAAGGAATTACCTAAATTCAATGTCGAAAAGCTTTTTTCCCCTTGGCCTTCTATTTCGATCTAATAGATTGGCTTCATACTTGTATTGTGATTTTATTCCCCTCAATTATTCTCCATTTGATTTATTTGTATTTTATTTTACCTTCTTTATTGTTACTCTATTAGCTCTAGCACTCTTTGATCTAGTTCACTTTTCTTGTTTCATTGCCATTGAACTATATATATATATACAGGATGTCTATTTGGATTTTACATTATATCAATTTTATACATACTTTTTTCATTCTAATGATTATATTGTGTACATTGAATTATTTAAATACGATGATATTTGAATTTTTAATGTTGAAGTCAAGATCAGATTTATCTTGGATGGAATATATAGTAAGACTGTCTTTTATTTATTTATATATGCATAAAATATATTCATATAATATCTTAAAAACCAAAGTGTATATTATGACACACAACACGCAATTCATTTTTGACAAAACAATACGTCTCCAATTACATCTTTCTTAAATGTGATGACGGGCTTTGTTGTGTGATTTTATTTTTTTGCATGAATTTGTATAATAGGTATAAATTATGTAATTTCAGCAATGTTTTCTTATATATATTTAATATCTTAGATATTAACTTAAGTTTATGATATGCTAGTTCAATTTTGCAACCAAATAGTACTAAAATTAAGTAATTCACGAATGAAACAATTTTAAATATATTGTCAAATTTATAAATTAGAGGAGAGACAAACGGGCTCTACGTGAATTGAATTTTGATATAAGAGAGCCTAGCTAGAGTATTGTACCTTAAATTGGAGCAGCAGCCGTTGAATTTGAGGCGGAGATAGAATTGAATAATCACTATAGAAACAAGCAACGAATTTAATAGAATGACTATGGATACAAGCAGCAAATTCGAATTGAATAATCACTATATATATATATATGTGTGTGGATACAAGCAAACGAATTGCTAGAGAAGCCGAGTTATAATCTTTCGGAGGGTGAGCACATCTTAGATCGAGAAAGAAAAACTAGGGTTGTGCCGGGTTTCCATTTCCCCTTCTCTCCCTTCCTTTTTCCATTTTGGTTTTGAGTTTTCTATTTGTAACATCATTCACGATGGTAACTATTGCACGGTAATTAAGACAAAATTATTTCAAATGGGTACGTAGGCAATAGTTAAAGAAGGCAATTAACGTAATAGGAAAGTAGTGTAAGATAAGTAAAGTAAATTTGTTCTTTAAAAACACTCGATGTTTAAAAATGGTATGATAAAATACTGCAGCATAACATAAGGAATTTCGTCGTAACTCAATCACACAAAATTGTTTTTCTATTATATAGATTGATAGTTTTATACTCTACAATGTGTCGCATGGATGTTTGGAGTGTTTTTCTTTCACCTACTTATTTTTCTCTCTTTCGTAAGTTTACTTTTTTAAAATACCACATAATATATAGGGTAATTGATAGGAATGGAAACCGAAACGATTAAAATCGGTGTATAAAAATGTCATCCGACGTTGTCCTGACAAAGATGGTTTTAACAAACGTCGGTTTATCCAACTGAGTGGGTCGGAGCAGTTCAGTTGGTTCTATTCAATAAGAGCCCGTTTGGTTGCGTAAATTACCTAATTTTAGAATTAGTTAATTTTCTATTGAAGAATTGTGAATTTGCTCATTTATGAATAATTTAATTCTAATTCAAGTAGTGTTTGAAAAACTTAAACGAGAAATTTCGATTGTAAGAATAAAAACATGTTCTCTATTGTTCTATGTTATTTAACATTTTGTCTAGATGCATCAACATCACGGGTAGAAACTTGATCTTCTCGAAAAATAGAGTTGGAATGAATTATCCAATTTTAAAATTAGGCAATTTCAAGTTTTACTTGAAATGACTTAATTTGAGTTTTTGTGGATCAACTTGAATTATCATATTTACAATTGTTCAATTTAAACAACTAAACACTAATAAATGAAAATTTTATAAATTACGTAATTGTGAATTATCTAATTCGTAATTTGAAGAACAACCAAACGAGCCCTAATTCACCACATGTTCATAACTTTCCGAGGCCATCTCAATATGTTTTGGGCCTTTTGGCCAGCGAGGAAGGAAAGAAGCACGGCCCATAACATTTTTTACTTGCCTGAATTTAAGAAGGCAGATTTGGATTCTAGAATACAAACTTGACTATATGTAACTCGATTTGATTTAAATATAACAATTTAAAAAAAAAAAAAAATAAGGAAAAGAGAAAAGAAAAAACACCACCCTTATAATATTTGCAGGTGGTAAAATGGCCGGGTTATTATTGGGCAACCAATCTCTCTGTTAAAAACCCAATCCAACTCATTAGTTTATTTAGTTGGATTAATTACTTCCATATTTTTCTTAAAACCGGAAGTACTCGGCCCATTCTGGTGGGGTTTGTGATTAGGGTGTTTGGGGGGGGGGGGGGGGGGGGGGGGGTGTTGTTCTTTAATTTGTTGAAAATGGGGTTAAGTTGGTGATTAAACTTCTTATCTGAATTTTTTTTTGTTTAATATTTGTTAACGGGCAAACTTATTATAACTCACTCTATTTAAAACTTTACTTATTTAAGCCCGTTAGATTATAAGTTTGGGTTAAGTTCAACCCGTTAAAAATGGAACTCGGCAGCTTGTCCGTTTGGCCAACCTCTAAATTATTACTATTCATTATTACAATAGGTGACGACATAACAAATTATTGGTTATTGACACGTGTATCTTTTAGTACTGATATTATCCTTTTCTAATTAAACTAAATACTATTATTTTACTGACAGTTGTGTATTTCTTAGGATACTTTACGTATGCTTGCGATAAATTTTGACATTAGATATTAAGACAAAAAGGAAAAAAAGTAAAACAAAAGAAAACAGTAAGAGTACATTAGATATAAAAAATTTAAATTAAAACAAACTAAAAGGTAGGAGCAGAGAAAAAATAGAAGAAGAAAAGAATTGAAAGGAAAGAGAAGGAGAAGACAAGAAAGGGCAGGGAAAAAATTACTGCTAGTAAGAATTGAATATTGAACCAAAAGAAAGATTTAGAGAGCGAGAGATCACATATTCGGCAAAATTTATATCGAATTTTAGAAATATTATGCAATTGTTGTAAGGGTTGTGCATTAGTTCAAAACCAATATATTTATTACAATCCACCAATTAATACAATCTAACAAAATTTTATATTTTAGAATCAAATTCAATCTGACTTGGTTTCAAAATCCAATTCCATTTGTCATTGGATTGGATTAGTTCGAACCTAATGTTTTTTGTGCAAGAATTATTTAAGTTTCAATAACGTCTAAAACAAATCCAATAAATATAGGACCATGACAATATAAATAAAAAGTTCCCTTCGCTAATAAAAAAGAAATCTAAATTAAGTCGTTCAATATTAAAGTCTAATTTATTAGTAACATAAAAGAGAAATAACTTGGGTTCGTATTAGGTTCTTATATATATGTAGCAATAATAAGGTGTAGCATGCTCTATATTGATAACTTAATGTATAATAATAACCAATTACATAGGGACAAGTGTCATTTTTAATTGAGGTTGGATTGGATCGGTTCGACATTAGTTTCGCTAAGGTGATAACAAAACCGATCCAATGTTTGGTTGGTTTTCTAAAACACAAACCAATCCAATCCACTGGCTTCATCGAATCCAATCAAAATTGGATTGATCGAATTGGATTGGATTGGGCACACCCCTAATTGTTGTTGTACGTTGTGATTAATTCTGATGTTGTGACGTTTGTTTTGGCAGTCAGAACAAATAATGAAACCAAAAATTTGGTGGACATAAATAGCACCTAGTTAAATGCTCTATTTTACAAAGGGCTATATATGTTGAAGAAATTGTTTTAGTTAAAGGGTAAATTGATACAAAATTGAGTGTGGGTGTTAAACTAGAATATGAAAATACTTTAAGTACTTCTAAATTTTTAACACTATATTTTAAATAAAAATTGTATGTAAATTAGTTATCTTTTTAGAGTAAACGTCTCATTTGGCCATTAAACTTTCAATTTAATACCACTTTGCCCACTTAACTTTAAAACGAACCATTTTAACCATCATTTCCAACGAGTACCATATTTCTCATTACGTCCAAAGAAGGTGTTAAAAGTAATGGAATTATGCCATGTACCTAGCACATGACTTCATTTAAGGGCAAAATGATCATTTTACAATAAAATTACACCAAACCTCTTTTACACCTCTACTTTAACGAGCCTGGCAGTGCTTCCATCGTCATTCACTTCTCATCTTCAAACACCAAAGCAAGGAGAGAGCATATCATACAAATTGGCGATTGTATACATCATGGATTGAGGATTGGGCCTGTATGATGATCCCACACAACATTTTGAAGAAATTTATCGTAAGTGCACTGCATATTTCATCTTCTTTGGATTTTTTTAGGGTTTGCATGGTTTAGTTTAAGGTCCATATGTACTTATTTTTGGGTGTTTTGGGGTTATAAGGCACAATTTATAGTTTTCTTTAATTGTACAATGTTGATGCTTTGTTTTTTGGGGTTTTAGGGCACAATGCTATGTATTTGAGTAATTTTTCTTTTAGGGCACAACGGTCTGACTGTGGTAAAAGATGGTGGTAGAAATAAAGATCTACATGTGACTATGGTAGAAGAGGGTGGTGCAAATAAAAATGTAAGTGAAGTAAATAGGAATCAGAATTTAGAAGAATAATGGTCTAACATGGAGAAATATGATGATTTGAAGAGTTTGAATTCTACTGAGGATATTGGTGGGTACATATTTCCTGAATTTAATGCTGAAAGAGGTTTATGATAATATCATAAAACCAATTAATGGCATGGCTATGTGGCCTCACACTACAAAACCTCCATTGGTTCCACCAGAAGTTGAAGCCCAAGTTGGTAGGCCTAAAAAGGTAAGAAACAATAAGAATGATGGAAAGAAGCAAATTGGGGATAGTGGAAAGTTCGGGGATAAATGGGTAATTATGAATTGTAGAAAGTGTGGCAATCTTGGCCACAATGCAAGAGGGTGAAAAGGGTGAGGGTGAAAATGACAAGGGGGAATTATTGGATCATAAGTAAGTAGGGTGAGTGGCAGTGGCAATGGTAGTGCTTTAGTGAGGTAGAAGCGGATGGGTAGTGGTAGTGGTGGTGTTTCAGGGAGAAGGAGGGGAAAAGCAAGTTGCAGGGGTGGTGCAGAAAGAGGGGAAAAGTAAGATGATTATATTGGTCGGAATTAAAGACATATATAGCACTGCAATTTAGTGAGATAGAAGGGGATGGGTAGTGGTAGTGGTGGTGTTTCAGGGAGAAGGAGGGGAAAGGCAAGTTGCAGGGGTGGTGCAGAAAGAGGGGAAAAGTAAGATGATTATATTGGTCGGAATTAAAGACATATATAGCACTGCAATTTATAAACATATTTATATATAGCTATAGATATAGATATATATGTTAGAATATATTATGTTTCATTACTAATTAGGTTTCCTTATGGTATTGGTTTCCTTATAGTATTATGTTTCCTTAGTTTTCTCTTAAGCATAACCTTATAAATAGGGTCTTCTTGTATCAATTCATTAATATAATACTATTCATATTCTCTCTCTATATGACAACATGATATCAGAGGAAATAGGATCCACCACCACTTAGCCGGCCTTCACAACGCAACCACCACGACTAATCAACAAACCGCAGCCTTGTCAAATTAAAATTACAAACCTGCAATCGTTCATCCAGCCCTAAGATCAAACAAACCCGCAATCTTTCATCCAATCTTAAGATTAAACTCAACTAATACACATACTATGTTAATCGTCCAATTAAGACGATCACGATCCCATTTGAAGAACTTAAAAAAAACCACTAACGCGCCCTCAAGCACCGCTAATAGATCTGGAGCACCGCTATCGTTCAGCCACGCGTAATCGGCATCATAATTTAATACAGAGAAAAATGTTCAAATATAACAACGTGAGAAAAATTAAAAACACAGGGCTTAGTTCATCTAGCAACATCATTGACAATCCACGACCTGGTGAACGGTTCAAATCCCAGCAACAACAATTTATTCTTTTAGCCGAACAACACCACAGTTGGCCGCCACCTCACCCTCCACGTCACCACAGCTGACCGCCATGTTACCTGCTGCCATGTCATCATAGTTAACTGCCATGTCATCATTTGATTGCCATTTAATTCAATAACTAACCCTAAAGCAGTTAAGCCTAAATCGTTTCAAAACACCTTTGACCAACTGGTTCACACCTTTTTAGATCGATTTTCAGAAAGACCAGATTGGTTCCAGCGATTTTTACATTTTCTGAACATAATTACAACATTAGTTTTCCCAAAAATGACTTTGATTTTTCAGTTTTAAAATCTCATAATGGCTTGCAATCATGTCTTCCAAAATCAATTTAACTCAAATAATCAAGATCGATTTCGAAGATTCTCAAATTAGCTCAATCACATCAACCAAATAGGTGTCTCACAATTTCAAAATTATTGGAATAATTCAAAGTGTCCACCTTATTTAGTATGCGGACAAACTGGACATTCAAAGAAATGCTGAAGTAATTGGTTATCCAGACTGGTGGGATCAATCTCGGAATCGTCGTTCAAATCAAGGTGATGATAAAAAAAATTCGAAATTGCTTATAACCACTAGGACACTTGGTAAGGCATTAAATTATGCATATGTTTTGAACGATGTATGGATAATTGATTCTGGTGTTACAGATCATATAATGTTCGATTCTAAATAGGTCACCTTTCTTACCCCTTCATCAAAAAAATTTATTTTCACAGCTAATGGTGATACAGTCTCTGTATTCAGAGCTCGTAATCCCCTCACTAAAAAATAATTTATTATCTGTTACTCAGATTACTAATGTTTTAAATTGTATCGTTTCTTTTTGGCTTTCTCACTGTGTCTTTAAGGATATTTAGACGAGGAAGACAATTGGTTATGGTGTTAAGCGAGGAAACTTGTACTGTTTGAATTTGGCATTGAAAAGCACGAATCAGTTACATCAGGCCTTGCTAACTGACGTGACTCTAGGAAAAAAGGTTGAGGATGATATTTGGCTGTGGCATCGGTGATTAGGTCATGCGTCATTTAATTATTTAAAAAGGTTATTTTCCTAAAACTTTTAAGAATGTTGGACTCTCTAATTTTCGTTATAAAACTTGTGAACTTGCAAAGAGGCATTGTTCTTCTTTTCCACCATCACTTAATAAATGTTCAGTTCCTTTTATGATATTCCAATCTGATGTATGGGGGCCTTCTCTTACTCCGTCTTTAAATGGTGTTCGTTGGTTTGTCACTTTCATTGACAATTGGACAAGAATAACTTAAGTATGTTCTATGAAATCTAAAAGTGAAGTAAGTTCTTTATTTCATAGATTCCACAAACAGGTCACTACACAGTATAAAGCCACCATTAAGGTGTTTTGCAGTGAAAATGGAAGAGAATACATGAGTATAAAATTATAGGAGTATTTCAAGTGTCATGGAATTGTTCATCAAACAACATGCTCATATACACCTCAGTAAAATGATGTTGTTGAAATGAAGAACATGAATTTATTAGAAGTAGTACATGCGTCATTACTTAGGGCTAATGTCCTCAACATCTTATTGGGATGAAGTAGTTGCCTTTACCGTTTATCTGATCAATCATGTTCCATATTGGTCTTTGATTTTCAAACACCATTTGACGTTTTTCACAAAGATGTATTAGTTCATACAGTGCCAAATTTAACCTCATGTGTATTTGGATGCGTTGCATTTGTTGATTTTCTGAAAGAACAACAAAACAAATTAAAATCCCATGCTCTCAAATACGTGTTTGTGGGTTACCCATCCTCTTAGAAAGGGTATATGTGTTATCATCCTCACACTTGAAAATTTTATGTGACCATGGATGCTAGTTTTCATGAAGGAGATACGTATTTTCATCAGGTTAAATTTCAGGGGGAGCGAAGTTCAACTTTTTGATTTTGTTAATAAGGATGATGAAAAGATAATTCAACTCGAGATATATCCACAATCAACCTCATAATTACCGAATCCACCAAATTCACCGCTTAATTCGTAAGAATCAAGCTCACCAAGTTCACCACTAAATTTGCCACAATCATCAAGCTTGCCATCGCCGAATTCGCCAAAATCAAGCTCAGAACTGAATTTGCTACAGTCATCAAGCTTGCCATTGCCTGGTATGAATAACCAATTGGCTCCCTTAGATATATCTGAATCTGAATATCAAGTACCTCCTCCTGATCGTCAGGTATTTTCTCTTGAACCTCCAAAAAAACAACTCCCTAACCGAATTAATAAAAGCATGCCTAAACCAACATTTGACCCTGATCTTACTAGTAAGGCCAAATATCCTATGAGCAATTATGTATCTTACGATATATTATCTGAATGGAATATATCATTTGTATATTAGTTATTCTATATATATATATATATATATATATATATATATATATATATATATATATATATATTCCTAACTATGTGCAGGAAGTCTTAAGCGATCCAAAATGGAAAGCAACAATGGACGAAGAACTGAAATCCCTAAAGAAAAATAGTACATGGGATATAGTTGAATTACGACTAAAGAATAAACATGTTGGCTGTAAATGGGTGTACATTGTGAAATATAAGCTAGATGGAACTATGGAAAGATTCAAAGCAAGACTTATAGCGAAAGGCTACACCTAGACACATGGGATCAATTATTTAGAGACATTTGCACTAGTGACAAAAATTAACACTGTGCGAGTCTTACTCTCTTTAGCGGTAAATTTGTATTGGCCATTGCAACAATGATATCAATAATGCATTATTGCATGGGAATTTAGAGGAAGAGATATACATGGAGCTTTTACCAGGGTACGATATTTCTGTGGAGCATAAAAATAAAGTATGCAAATTGAGAAAGTCTTTGTATGGTTTGAAACAGTCTCCGAGAGCTTGGTTTGGGAGATTCACCAGATCAATGAGAAAGTTTAGGTACAAACAAAGCAATTCTGATCATATGTTGTTCTTAAAGAAGTGCCACAGGAAGATCAAAGCACTTATTGTTTATGTTGATGATATGGTTGTCACCGGGGATGACCCTTATGAACGAGAAGACTGAAAAAATACTTATATCGAGTGCTCGAGATGAAAAATCTTGGTGAGTTAAAGTATTTTTTTGGGGATTGAGGTGTCCAGATCTTCAAAGGGCATCTTCATCTCTTAGAGAAAGTATGCATTAGATTTACTAAGTGAAACAGGAATGTTTGCCTGCCAACCATCAGATACTCCTATGGAAGAATTATTGAAATTGGAAATTTAAGCCGATCAAGTGCCTATTGATAAAGGGCGTTATCAGAGATTGGTAGGAAGGCTGATGTACTTAGCGCATACTAGACCCGATATTTCCTATGCACTGAGTTAGTTAGCTAGTTCATGCATAATCCTATAGCGAAGCATATGCATGCTATGATGAAAATTCTAAGTTATTTGAAGGCGGCTCTTGGAAAAGGGATTTTGTTTACAAAGAATATTGATTTCTTAAAAATTAAAAGGTATACTAATGCTGATTGGGCCAAAAATATTGGTAACAGATGGTCTACATCAGGATATTTCACATTTGTTGATGGGAATCTCGTTACATGGCAAATCAATAAACAAAATGTCATTTCTTGTTCGAGCGGCAAAACAAAATTTTGAGGAATGGCAGTGGGTGTTCAGGAATTATTCTGGTTAAAGTTGCTATTGACTGATATAAGTTATCCGCCGAAAGAACCTATGATGTTATAATGTGATAACAAAGCAATATGCGATATTACTCAAAATCTGGTTCAATATGATAGATCAAAGTATGTGAAAGTTGATAGATTCTTCATTAAAGAAAAATTAGAGGAAAAAATAGTTGCAGTGCCTCATGATAATGCAAATCATTGACATGATTTACTCTGCCAACTACAAGCTGACAGGTGACCGCCACGTGTCAACGATCAAGCCGATCTCCATAAGAGGAGCTCGCATGAGCCTTACTCGTGTGGCACGGGAGAATCGGAGCTTTTTATAGCTTAGAATCTGATTTATGGATTGATCTCGCACAGAGGATGACAAAACTCGAGCGCCAGAGCTCTTTTGCCGAACTCTAGAGCTCTCTCGCCTAACTACTCTGTCAGGATGGTTGGCAGAGGGATATGCGACTGCTGCTAACTCCCCCAGATACTACAGAACCTCCCTCACCTTCATTAAATGCCCAATAACTGCATTTAATGCACCGAAATTCATGGAGAAACAATGTTAGAGTTGGTGATGACAAAAGCATGGCCTTAGACCTGCTCCGGAAGCTCTGCCTACACGTCTCCTCTGTCTTATATATACAGGATGAATGAAGCATTTACTCCAAGTTGAAACAACCAGACGAAAGATCCAATAACAAAGAGAATTTAGCATTCAATAGCAAGAAGACAATAGATAAGTAACAGCACAGAGCAATCATTGGAGCTCCTAGAATGAAGAAGTCAAAACTCGTGTAGCTCGAGTGTACTCCTATTGTAATACTGTGAGGATAGAATAGTTATAGAGACTTTTGTGAGTTTATAACGATTGTTTATTTATCATCAATACGAAGCAAGCCAAGCTCCTAGGTTTATTCCATAGGAGATGACTAACCCGTATTTTTATACGAGGCTAACCTCCTATATATACCTCCGACTTTGTTGGTTTGTTGCACTCATTATACTAATCATTTGTTCCGATCTTTTGACTGTGTGGTCTAAAATACCCTTCTAGTTTTTAGCACCAACAACTCATATACGCTCAGAAAATTAATTGGCTGATGTACTTACTAAGGCTGTTTCCAACAAGATATTTTCCAGGTTGATTAGCAGGGGCATGTTCGATATCTAGGCACCAACTTGAGGAGGAGTGTTAGAATATAGTATGTTTCCTTATTAATTAGGTTTCCTTATAGTATTGGTTTCTTTAGTTTTGCCTTATGCATAACCCTATAAATAGGGTCTTCTTGTATCAATTCATTAATATAATACTATTCATATTCTCTCATCTCTCTTTAATATAAATATAAAATATTCACAGTTATTGAACTTGAGATGGTTTTCCATTGATTTTCCATTATTTTATTTCTCACAAATTAAAATTGTTTTGCAATAAACAAATAACCAAAAACAAATCCTTACCATTAGACTATTCGCAACAAAACTGGCCGGTGTTAATTTCGGGAGGTCAAATTCTCTTGGAGTTTGGTGTGTTCAATATTGATGATACAAAGTTCCTTGGTTCTAAAATCTCAGTGTGGGTTGACTAAGGTCCTAAAGAAGGAAACAAGTGTGTTCAAGAATTAGCGAATTTTGCTCTCTCTTCGTTATCCTTGAGGTGTTGGAGTTATAATTTTTCAATATTGTTATCAAATGTGGCTTCAACTGTTATTTGTTTGTAGTTGGTTCTTCTTTTGTTTTATCTCAAAATAAAATAAAATATGGTGTTAATTTCATTATTTGGTTGGTAGGGTGGGCGAAATTATTGAATGTGACGGTGATACTATGTCATTTTGTTAACATGGTATCACCAACCAATAATATTTTACCACATGGACTTCTCACTAAAATCAACCATTTAATTCCGGTCTAATTGTGGAGGTCTCTTAGGAGAGGTTTCTCTCTCCTCTGCCTAAATTCCCACTTTTGCATTTTGTGGGTTTCTGCTGGTTAAATGTAATACAAGATTATTGATCTCTTCGCCAAAAGCTTCAATAGTTGTCTTTGTTGCATGTTTACCATTCTCCTTTTAGAATCTGGACTTGAATATGGGAATGGGGTTGTACATCGAAAATTTCCAACAAGAATATTAATTTGTTCTCTTTCTAAGTTTAATCAGGGTTTGTTAATTCAATATAGGTTGCTACTTGCTTCCAAGCGGGTGAGCCAAATATTGTGTTGACTTTGGGGTCCATAGTTTTTAGGTTTATTGAGTTTAGAGTTCGATCAAGTGTAATAACGATAATGTGAATGATAAAAGTATTATTGAAAATTTAAGTAAAAATTTATGTTGACTAATGGATGTTAGCCTTTGATTAATAAATATGTCAATTTTAAACCCCAAGTTTTAAGAAATGAAAACCGTAAATTTTACCCTCAATAAATTAAAAAAAGTCTGTAAACCCAAAAAAAATTAGTTTACCAAGTTAGCGTGACATACCATAACAAACACATGATGGATATTTATTGATAATTCTTAAATGAAAGGGAAATATTAAATAATATACCTTAATGCAACATTAAGACTCGATCTTTGTAACTACCAAGTGTGGCCCAGTAATCATGACACTGAAATCAGCGGTGGGTTTGACCGGAAACTCCATCCTCTTTGGCGAGCAGAAATATAAAGTAAACATTTAGCTATTTTCCGCACTTGTTAAAATGTAGAGATCGATAACATATATGATTCAATAAAATATTCAAATAATTCCATTAGTTCGTTTGGTTGCGTAAATTATTTCATTTATAATTATTTTATTGTAAATTAACAAATTGTAAAACAAAATTATTGAAATAAAAAAAATTGTGGTGTGGTCTTTTCCACATGAACTTTGTATGATAGTTATATAATTTCAACCATGTTTCCACATTTTCTTACTTGGTGTATATATTAAATATTAACTAAAGTTTATGATTTTATCTATTAGTTCATTTTTGCAACCAAACACTTAAATTAGATAACTAACGAATTATGCAATTTTAAATTATCTAATTCGTAATTTGGAGAACAACCAAACGGTAGTTAAAACTCCCTCACTTAAACTTGAAGCACTTAAATTAAAGTCTGACCAATCTCATACTGAATAAAATAATTGAATTACTTGAATTTATTAAAGAAAGAAAAAAAAGAGGTAATAATAACCACATTCTCTGTTTTCCAAAATTGAGTTTGGATCAATCTTAATTATGTTACCATTTTTCCTTTTTCTGAAAAGGAAAATGCAAAAGTTATTTAACTTTTGTGAAAAAATTAAATTTATGTATAAACCGATGCACTTCGATCCCTTTATTTATCCACCGTACGTGGTGTTCTTCGAGTCATCTCTTTCCATATATATTAGGCATCGAGTAAATTTACTTAATTTTTGTATTATTTTTAAACAAAGCACTACTCTGATATAAAGAAAAATAAACATACATTAAAATGTATACTACCCCACCCCCACATATCCCCCATTCACTTTAATTGCTGCCATGTTAATTTGTATAAAGATCAAATAAACCTAACAAATGTAGTTTTATCTTTTCTCATAAAGTAATGTTGTATTGCTCTCTTCTTAATTATGAAACTTCTACAATGACACCAGTTGGTGAAATATTTAAAAATTTAGTGACATGTCATTAATATATATATTCAGTACGTAATAAACTGAATGCATTATATAAATAATAATTATTTAAATATAATTATTAACAAATGTACATGTGACATATTTCTACATAAAGTCTTAGTTTTCATCACTCTAATTGTAACCCAATAACATTTCACACATTAGACTATTTAACAATAACATTGTTTCCATCTTTTTTTCGTACAAGTCACATTCTTTCGTTCATTAATTATGCGTTACCAAGAAAAGTATCTATATATATATATATATATATATTATCGTATACAATAATTCTATATATATATATGCTAGATAAAGTCCGATACATATATTCAAAATGTGAGATTATATCATATTTATTTTTACTAAAATTTATTGTAACCGCAAACGAAAAGTATTTGTCCAATTAAAATGTCACAATTCTATATTAAATAAATATATTTAATTGTATAAAATCTACTATTATTACTATAGTATTATTGAAGAAGTTTTATGCATTTTTTCACCTCTTAATTTTACTCACCTCTTTGCATCCTCTATCAGCTTATGTAGATTTGGAAGGAAAAAGTAAGTTGTATACTCCCTCTAATTTAAAATAATCCCATTCAGACTATATTTGGTACATTAATTTAGGAGTGTTCTTTTAAGTGATATTTTTAAAATTAAATATTCTTGCAATTTTTATTTCTCCGTTAAGATGTTCTTAATTTTTATTTTTATCATCTTTTTGACATTAGAAACTTGAAGACCTGTTACATTTTATTTCGTCATCTTCCACTTGGTTTAATAGAAACAAAAAATTCTTTTGGTGAACACTTCAAGTCCTATATTTTAATTTTTTAAGAAAATACTTTTATTTATTTATATTTTATAATTATTCATTTTATGTAACACCCATCACGTAAATTTATCACTTGTAACTATGTAATCCTACAAATTATCCGTCATTTATTATTGATTCGATCCCCTTGAAATATCTTTCCATCTCTTTCATGTTCATTAACTCACTCCATCTCTTTCATGTTCATTAACTCACTCCATCTCTTTCATGTTCATTAATTCACTCCATCTCGATCCCCTCCTTCTCTTTCATATTCATTAATTCCTGGTTTTTGTTCTCCAAATATTTAAATGCATTTAATTGTATTTCATTTTTTTGTTAAAGTCCCTCTTGGAATTAATATAATATAATATATTCTGGTATATATATATATATGTTTTATCTTGAATTTCATGTCTTTCACATACTATACATGTATTAGTTATTACTTATTACGGAGCTAAGGTCTAGTAACCTATTACTCACTCTCCTTAATTAATTATATGTACTTTTTAGTGACATGCGTTGGTCAGTGGCAATCTAGAATATTGAATTTGGGGGATTCAAAACACAAGTATAAATTTTTTTGTTTACATAAAAGTAATTAACATGAAAACAAATTTAAAATAAGCTAACCGAGAAAGACCCACAATTATTACGTGTTGTTTTCTCCACATTTTTATAATGATAAAACTAGAATTTGTATTTATATGTTTAAGTCCAAAAGATTATAAATTTTACTTGTAGAAAGAATTTGAAGGGGCAATAAAGTGTAGCATGTTTATACATAACAAAATAAAAATATTCAAAAGGGTACTATGCAAATTTCCAAAAAATTTAGGAGGGCATGCAGGGGCGGCACCCCCCACACCCATTGCCTCCACCATTGGTGTTGGTAACACATTTGGGAATATAATAACGTGTTACTGTTACAAATACATTATTTAATAAATACAATCCATTATAAATAAGAGCTATTTAAGTATTATTTTATATTTTTTTTGATACAAAGGGTTACATAGATACATATAGTGTTCAATCACCGAAAGAAGGGGAAGGGGTACTGGGCTCCCATGGCTCGAACGCGTAGAATGTGAAAACCACCATTTTTTTCACTATGCTAGCACCCATGTGTTAAGTATATATTATATATCGTCCAATGCGCATGTGATAAATTACTGTATTCTCCACATTTTTTCCTGTAGAGTTACAAAGTCTTAATTTTCATCTCCCTAATTACATACCAATAACAGCCCGGGCTAAACTATGTACTAATCATTTTTTTCTCTCTACAAAAAAAATCACATTCTTTTATGTTTTTGCCGAAACAACACCCCAGAAATTATTCCTTCCCCTCGATAGTATCTCTAACTCCATTTATTATATTCCTTAATTATTTCAGCTAATGTCACTTTGATCCACATCTCTTTTGTATAATTAAGTTTAGGAAAGACATATTCAGGGGCGTGGCCACCTTGATGAATATGGGTTCATTTGATCCCACTTAGTGAAATAGAATTAAGTATAATAAATATTTAGAGACATTTGAGTTTATATGTATATTTGACACTATTTATTTAAATTTTTTTTTGTGTGTGTACGCGTGCACCGATATTTGACACTAGTTGACACCACTTACTTTAGAGAAAAATACTACTTTATATGGGGTGAAAATTACATCTCAAATTAAAAGTTACTTTGTTTTTGATATATTTTAAAGAAAAAAAATCATAATGAGAAATTAAGGATAAAACTTAATTTATATTGTGTTATTTGCTATGTTGATTATGTCATGAAAATAAAATGCAACTCGATCTTAATTTAAGGCATTTTTGGTTCTTACACCAATAATCAAATTTTCTAGCTATACCACCTGTCATATTGTTAAAACAATATTTTCTTTACCAAATTATAGAACTATGAAAAGTTATAATATACGTCTCTAAAATTATACATTATTTTAATAATATAGAGAATTGTTTTAGTATAACGGGACCCTTAATTTTATTCATATTACTCACCTCTAGCCCCTCCATTAAATTCCCTCCTTCTCTTTCATGTTCATTAATTCCCTCCGTCTGTAATTTTCATACCGAATTTGCAAACAGCACACACACACATATATATATATATATATGTAGTTATTGTAGTCAAAATCGTCAAAGAAAAGTTATATAATAGTTTGATCTTGCGTGTATATATAGATTGCACTTATGTATATATATTATACTACGGGATTTGTTAAGGATCAAATTTTTGATCTTTAAATACGGAACAACTATTTTGAGGGGGTAAGTTGATACTTTTTTTTATAAAATTTGGTAAAATTGATTTTTATAAAAATTCAACCGGGAAGCGAGGGAATTAAATATCTAAAATTTCAATGGTTAGAAATGCGGATATATATCAATTTTTTAGTTAACTCATTTTCTGGTTAAATCTTTTAATGAAATTTGGTGAAGTTTATAGAGATCATGTCCACCAAATTTTATCATAAAATTAATACACTTATCCCGTCAAAATAGTTGGCATGTATTTTTTTTTTTTTGACATCAGTTGGCACATATTTAAGAATAAAAAAATTGCCACTGAAGAGATATGCGGAGTATATATTCAGATATATAAATTTATAGTCCTGATTTATATATTTTTTATAATATTATATTGTACACTAACATACAAGACATGCTTTCACAACTAAGAACGTGCTATAGCTAGTACTGCATGCTCTGATCTGATCAAATAGCAGTAGACTAATAGTTCTCATAATTGTCAGATCACGTACATGCAATTACTACGCCGCTTTTATTTTTATTGCTCTTCACTCGGCATTCACTTTCAGAGTTGATGAATGATATCCATACACCCCCCTTATATAAGAACTCATCCCCAACCTTCATTCACTCTCATACTGCTGGGCTTGAAATTGCTGTGTGAGTGACTTCCTCCCCTTTTCATTTCATTTGATTTCATACTTTGCCTTCATCGATCATCTATTATTTCTGTTTATTAATTCGTTCTTAATTTGGATGTATAGTATTTGTAATCTCTATTGTTTTGGTCAAAGGTGATTCATGCATGTTCCTGGCTCTAGTTTTCTAAGCTTCATTTGATCTCTTCTTCTATTTTAAATCTCATTAATGTACGAGCTAGGGCCTGCAATACAACTATATATACCTTATTCCACATCCTCTTTTACTCAACCAGTTGTTTTACTCTGATTTCTTCTTCACTTGATTCAATATTTCTTGTATTGTTGTCTCCGCACGTACTGTACGTAATATGTTTATTTTTGCCAAATGATTTGTTTTTGTCCAAATTAAATTCCTCACTTTTTGATCTAATTTCTGTTAGATTGTCTAAATGGCCGACCCAGAAGTAGAAATACGGTTTTTGTGTGCCTATTGCGACAAAGTCTGCAAGTATGCAAATGGAATCAAAAGTCACACATCTGACTCACACAAGAAACAACTCAAACTGAAGGTCGGATGTCGAGGATGTGGAAATTCTTTTCCCACTTCTGAAGCAATGGAACAACATAATTGCAACACTTTCATTCGTGTGGAAGTGGTGAATCAGGGTAATTAGCATCCTTTTGTTTTTCCTTTTTCCTTTGTTTTTTATTTTCTGTCTATCATTCTGGTTGTCTATGGATTGGATTGAACTTTGATCATACCATTTGTACAAGATCCATAGTACTTGTGGTGTTTACAGTAGAGCTTGTTTAATTTCTTTGTCTAACGATATTATATAAGTTTTGCAACCCTTGGTGTATTTTCGAAACTTAATTTACTGCATGAGATATTAATGGAATATTGTAGCTTCTAATTATATGGAAGTAAATGAGGTTTCGAGACTATGTCATATCCAGTCGAACCAATTTCTAGTTCTAAATCTTTTTTACATGTAAGAAAAATGGTCACATTGTATACGTTGTAGTTCTAAATCTTTTTTACAAGTAAGAAAAATGGTCGCATTGTATACGTTGTTAAATTTGTTACATAAGTGATGTTCTAAATATATGGTAAGACAAAGTGTGTCACCATGTGCCTGTCATAACTTGAAGTATTTATATATTGCATGACAAGGTGAAAGGCTTCAATATAGTGAAAATGGGCTGGCAAAATATTAGCGGTGGTACGGTATTACAAAAAAGTGTTATATATATATATATATATTTAAATATCTTAAAATAACTATATATCAGTCAAAAGTTTCAAGTTCTAAAGTTTTTAGCTTAGTTAATTTTATAGTCCCGCGCTGTACCTATTATCTTTCTAATAAGAAGGTTTGGGTGTTGTTACAACATTAACATTGTTAAGTTGAGCTATTGGGAATGTTTAACTTGGAAAGAACTTGCTGGATTTGAGATTTAACAACGCTACACGTTAATATAAATGTTTTTAACAAGTACTAAACTTATTTTTTCTTTTAAATCACAAAATGAAAAAAAAAAAAGTGATCGGCACGTTATTAATTTAATTCGACTTATAAATAGTTATGTTTGAGTCGTGTTAGTACTGTGTTTTATTTAATTTGTAAAAGTTAATTTTTTAAGTCTAAACGAGTTACTTCTTACCAAATTAAATTATCACGTTCATTATCTTAAAGAAATACCCCAGATGAAGTATTGTTATCACCAAGTCGATCATATTTCTTACCAAAAAAAGAGTAGTATATATATTGTTTCAAGTATGGTTCGATACGTTAACTCAATAATAATCTGATTATTAATAGTTCAATTTTCTTCGCACAAGACAAATGCGCACGTTTAGACCACTTTTTAGAACACTGAATCCAAGAGAATGAGGGATTATTGCCGATATAGTAGATTACCATAATGACTAATTCAATTCGAGAAGCATATTGCCTTTAGCACCCAGCTAATTAACTAGCGTGTTTGGTATTTAAATAACCGCCATATGTACGTGTTTACTTCGCTAAAAGGGTCCATTATAATTATCTAATAAGATCTCAAAAGCCGAGTATCCCCCTCCCCCTCCTATAGGATGGAGCCATGCGGTATTCTATGATGGCCATGACCCCCTTGAAATATCAGCAAATTCCGGGGTACATATAGTAATTAAATTCTTCAAAGGCTTCATTGCAAGTTTTAAAATTATACGGTCTAGTTAATTTGTATTTTTTTAGTACCATATACATTATGATTAAGCCACTGTGCTGCTCTGCCACCTGTCAATTAAGTTGTTCATTTATTTCATTTTGACGTGTATACCACAATTTATGTTATTTTTTACAAATTAAAAGTTTCACTTTAATTTATGTTTCAACTTAATCGGTCATAATAAAATTTATCTAGTACAACAACTTTTTTAGGTGTCACAAAAAGGAAAGTTCCTAATTTGAGATGGCGAGCATATATTGAATCCTTATCCCAAGTATTTTTAAGAATATATATAAGGGCGTGGTCACCTTCAAAACTATAGGGTTAGGTGATCTCACTTGATCTTTAGAAATTGTAATTCAATATACAAATTCTTGGGGGATATTTATATTTCACCTCACTTAAATTTGCAGAGAGCACTTAATAATAAGTCAAAATTTATATAGATATATATATATATATATATATTTCCTTGGTGGTCAAATTGATAATTTCATTTTTATTTTAATACTTTTAAAGGAAAAATACTAATTTCAATCTAATTAATATTCACAATAACATTTTTTTCCTTAATGAAGCGATTCTAGCTTATACATTTAGTTTATAATTTGTACAGTTATTAAATAGTGGACAACGCTTGTGACAGTGAGAATCATTTCATACTTTAATTTTTCTTGATATTAATCTATTAATGTTTACTATTAATCGTCTTTGGAGATACAAATTTTTGATAATAAAATGACCTGGCTAATCAATTTTTTTTATTACACCATTGACTGCATGAATGTATCTAGTCAAGTGGCTGGTTATAAAATGCATTATTTATATTTAAGGTCACCAGTTTGAAAATTAAGGTTTCAAATAATATTTACTTTCTTCAAAGAAATAATTAAATTAAATTTAGTAATTTTAATCACGTGCCAATATATATATATATATATATATATATATAATTATTGTTTAGAAAATTCGCATTTACGCACGTCTATAACATATAATAGATTGAAGAATTAGGATAAGACAAAAAATTAGCCATAACCCTTTTATTATTTAATAGATTTTTGCATAGGCACGATGTGTGTGCAGTACCTACAGATATAAATGATATAAAAGGAAAAAAAATTTAAAAAGTAATAATAATAGGCACAGCGGTTGAGGGTCTTTATAACCATTTCAAGTGCAAGTGTTTAAATCTTATTATTTACACTAAGATAATAATTTTTTTGTAAGACTAAAACATGGAAGGGCAAAATCGGAAGGACAAAAATCTGACACAACTTCAAAACCAAAGAAACCCCTTCCGGCTTTATATAATAGCAAATATAAATAAACATGGAGTGCAGGTTTTCCACTTAATTAGGATATGCTAACTTATATTTGCTCTATGAACTCTGATTGAATAGTTTCAAGCCTTTTCTTTTAATTATAATAAAAAAAATTCCCTCTCCAACCCTTTAAACTCAAACATAGGATCTCCCAAGTCTAGTTGTGCACTTTTACAAATTAAACTAGCCTAGTCACTCTATTATTACTTTTTATGTTAGTTACTTCGATCAGTTCGGTTTCCAGTGTGAAGCCCAAATTTAACACACAATTAGGGTTTTTGTCATATGAAATTCAAAATCTGAATTTGAGGTTGGAACACACAAACAGCTAATACTTTAAGTCCAACTTTAAAGTCCTCTTTTAAGATTGTTTCTATTGCCTTAAGTCATTTTGACTTTGTTAAAGTTCAAGAGTTACATCATTTGTATCAAAAGTTATATATTATTTTGAAATTAACTATAATTACTTTAATCCTTCTAATTAGTATTATATTTGAGTGCTTCAGAGGCTGAATCTATTAAATATATAAAGAGGCTTACGGCTTACAAGTACGTCATTATTGTCCAAGGATAAATTGCATATGTTCTTTGGACCCAGTACGTTGCCACCTGTTTTGACATGTCCCATGCACCTTAAGTGCATGAAATAAAAGCATCTATTTGACCCAAAAGTTGAGAATTTAGGAAGATCCATTTTAAAGAAACAAAGTCGTGGTCCCTTGAGCGGTTGACCCAGGGATAACCAAGTTCAATTCCAAAATATATATTACGAAAACTAATTATTTTTATAAACATTTAAAATATGAGAAGCATAATTTGGTGAGATGTTTTTCATCTTATGTAGAGCTGAACCAACCTATTAGGCTATCAGAGGTGGAATGGCCCTCAAATTTGTAATGTTGTGAATCTATACTACTATAAAATAAAAGTGAGTAAAAACGGTTATGATACTAATTTTTTTAACCCGCAATCTAAAAATTGAAAATATAATTTGTAATAACATACTAAGCCAATAATAATTTCATGTTAAATTATGGATGTGCTTGAATAAGACATGTATATATATACACATTACATACGCACGTATCTAGTAGTTTATAATGTATTGTAAGTTGTAATAAGGGTTAGTGGAATAGAAAGCCTCACAATAAATACAACGCCATATATTATCACACATCTAATAAAATTATAGGAAATCAGTAACTCATGTCTCCACAATTAGGGGGCACTCTCACTTATTCTCCATTCAAATTAAATCTTCCACTTTCACTACAGTGTCTCTTAAAGTTCTAGAGTTTTTGCCGTTGGTTTGAACAAAGAATCCGATAAGTGTTTAAAATATATTTAATTATATTTATTTTTGAGCTGTAAATATTTTTTTGCACTATATATCAATATTCAATTTTGCTTTCGATCTGGATGATGAGGTGTACGTTGACGAAATAATCTTGAGCTCGTATAATGTGAGTATATGCTTGATGTTAAAGCCTGTGTTGTGATCAGTTCCATGCGACGAATGTCTGGTGGTTGCTCTTAATTTATGGCCAAGCCTGTCAATTGGCTTGGTGCAGGTTTAATGACTGGACCCACATTTATATATGTACATATAGATGGTATTATAGATATTATTTTCTACAACGGTAAATTATATGTTTAACCAAGGATTTTTCATGTTTGAAAATATCGGAACTAATCTTGATACGAAGGTCACAGAAGTTGTTGATAAATCTAGAGAAAGAGGGAAAGAATATATAATATGTATGTGTTGTTTATGCTTTACAAGAATAGAGCTCTTATATATAAAAGAACATAGAAAAAGGGAAAGTCTAAAACTTAAGAAACAAAGAGAAAAATAACATGCTAAATTACAGGAAAAGTAATAAAGGAAAATAAAGAACATAGAAAGGGGAATAATCTTTTAACACCCCCTTCAAGCTCAGGATGACTTGGAAAGCATGCGGAGTTTGGACACCAGAAATTGGATGCGAGCAGTCACATGTGATTTGGTGAAGAGATCAGCCGGTTGAAGAACGGAAGAGATGTGTGGTAACTGAATATGTCCTCGGGATAGATGATGACGAGTAAAGTGACAGTTCACTTCAATATGCTTGGCGCGCTCATGAAAAACATCGTTATGGGCAATTTGAATAGCACTTTGATTGTCATAAAAGAGGGGTGTAGGATCCAGAATAGAGATGCCCATATCTTGGAGAAACCATCGAAGCCAAACAATTTTCAGTCTCAGCACTGGATCGAGCAACAACAGTTTGCTTTTTTGCTTTTCCAAGAAATAAGAGAGTTGCCTAGAAAAATACAAAAGCCGGTGGTGGATCGCCAATCAGTAATATCACCTGCCCAGTAAGAATCAGAGTACCCTTGTAGCGTAAGACTAGAGGCTGAGGAGAAATGTAGGCCTTGGTATATGGTCCCTTTTATGTAACGTATGATACGAAGAATAGCAGCAAAGTGGACAGAACGATGTGCAGACATGAACTGACTCACAATGTGGACAGCATAGCTGATATCCGGCCTGGTGATGGTGAGATAGTTGAGACTACCCACAAACTGTCGGTATAATGTAGGATTAGCCAGAGGTGCACCATCGGAAGGAGAAAACTTGACATTCATTTCAAGCGGAGTATCTGTAACCTTATTATCTGTCAGGCCAGCACGGTCAACAATATTAGAAGCATATTTCACCTGAGAAAGGAAGTATCCGGTAGAGGAATGATCAAACTCAATGCCCAAGAAGTAGCGAAGAGTACCAAGATCTTTCATTTCAAAACATGAACACATATTTTTGGAGTCGAGATATACCGTCCAAATCATCCCCAGTAATAATCATATCATCAACATATATCAGAAGAACAACAATGCCCAGTGATAATGAAGAGGTGAACATAGCTGAATCATGTGTACTCTGAGAGAATCCATGGTCAAGAATAGCAGTAAAGAATTTTTCAAACCAGGCTCGGGGTGCCTGTTTGAGACCATAGAAAGCACGCCGTAGTTTGCATACTTGCCCGTGGGAATGAGGAAGGCCGGGAGGAGGTTGCATATAAACCACTTCAAAGAGATCACCATGAAGAAAAGCGTTCTTGACATTCATTTGATGAATCATCCATTGGCGAATAGAGGCAATTGAAATTAGAGTGCGAACAGTAGTTATACGAGCGACAGGAGCAAAATTTTCCTCATAATCAATGCATATTCTTGAGTAAAGCCCTTGACAACTAGACGTGCCTTATATCGATCAACAGAACCATCAGCCTTAGTTTTAATTTTGTAAACCCATTTACAACCAACAACAGAGTGACCGGCAGGTAAAGTGGTAAGATCCCATGTATTGGTCTGTTGGAGAGTAGTAAGTTCCTCAGTCATAGCTTGTTGCCAAAGAGGATCGGAAAAAGCAGTGCGGTAGGAGGTGGGTTCATGGAGAGACAGCATGGCAGAGAGAAAACAATGATAATCTAATAGCTTGGCTGGTGGGCGACGATCACGAGTCGGTCGTGGCACAGAACCGTCAATGGGACAGATAGAGTCATGACAAGATATAGAGTCAGCAGCAGGTGGACATCCAGATACAAGATCAGTGGTAGGAGCTTGTAATGGTGCAGGATCAAGAATGAGGAGAGGAGTGGGTTGATTTTGAGAGGAATCAGTGGTAAAGACGTCAAAAAAAGGATCAACCGGAAGGGAGGGCGTAGTGGAAGACACGGAATCCTTAGACAATGTGTAGAATGGGGTATTTTCCCAGAAGGTGACATGTCGAGAAATACGGAGTCGTTTTGTGATAGGATCATAACAACGATAACCCTTTTGTTGAACACCATACCCTAAAAAGACACACATAGCTATTTTTGGTATGAGTTTTGTGCCCTCTCGTTTTAGGAGAAGCACAAAACAGGTGGCTCCAAAAATACGAAGATATGAATAATCAGGACTGGTACCGAAGAGACGTTCTAAAGGAGAGATACTACAGGTAACTACGGAAGGAATGCGATTAATGAGGAATGCAGATGTATGAATGGCTTCACCCCAAAAAACGGAAGGGACAGAGAACGAGACAAGTAAAGTCCGGGCTGTTTCAACAAGATAACGGTGTTTGCGTTTGCCAACCCTATTTTGTTAAGGGGTGTCGGGGCAAGAAAATTGAGGAAGGGTCCCCTGAGATTTAAAAAAATCAAGAAAGAATTTAGACAGATATTCACCACCGGAGTCAGATCGAAAAATTTTAATGCTTTTGGAAAATTGAGTTTTAATCATAGTGGCAAAGTCAATGTAAACTTTCAAAAAATCCGAACGGGAACGAAGTAAATAAGTCCAGGTATAACTAGAGTAATCATCAATGAACACAACATAATATAAGGCCCCACTCATAGAGGTAACCGGGGCTTTACCCCAGACATCAGAATACACAAGATCAAATGGAGAGTCTAAAACAGTAGTACTATTATTGAAAGGAAGAACTGGTTGTTTAGCCAGTTTACAAGTAACACAAGAGGGATCTTTGTCTAATGTAGCTGGTCCTAACAACCCTTTATTAACCATAAATTGAAGACGAGAAAAAGAAACATGATCTAATCTAGAATGCCAGAAAATAAAGGAGGAGGGATTGGGGGTAAATGTCGCGAAGGAGGAACCACTGGGAGAAGGAATCTGCAGTTTGTCCGTCGCATATAGGCGTCCAACTCTATGGTTTGTCTCAACTGATGTCCCCGTCGAACGGTCCGTTGGTGGTATTGATAGATCCAATATGGCTAGCAGAGATAGTAGACCCATTAGCAGTATGAATCGGGGGAGATGAGTGCATCGGACTAGAAGTGACAAAGTGGGAGGAGTCAAATGTCATGTGGTTTGAAGCTCTAGAATCAAGGAACAATGGAGAGGTGGGTATGCTAGTAGGAGCAGAGAAGGCAGATGCAACAGTATGATGGAGCTGGGAAGGGTGGGTGGTGTGCTCAGGAGTGGTGGGCGGACAAAAGCCAGGTGGAGGTGGATAGCTAATACCAGATGGGTCAGATGATGTGAAGGCATCAGTAGAGTTGGAGGAGTGTTATAGGCCTCGCATGTAACGAGAAGTAGTAGAGGGGCAATACTTAACTGGGTGACTAAATTCCTTGCAGTAGTTACATTTGACCTGGGATGAACCTCTGGGTGGCCGGGGGGAAGTTTGGGGGGAATATGTTGAGGTATGAGGAGGGCGTGGGGAAGGGTGATATGTGGGAGGTCTGTAAGAATGTTGCTGAGGGCGAGGGGTCGCAATGAATACTGAAGACATAGTTGATGAAATACCTTGGCGAGTTTCTTCAGTAATTAATTCAGTTAAAGCCACTTCAACGGTAGGCAGAGGTTTACGGTGGAGCATGGTAGCTCGTAGTAGTTCAAACTCTTCTCTGAGAGCCATAAGAAACTGGACAAGGCGAGTCTCCTCACGAAAAGTTTCCCACAATTGCATATCAGCGGTCCACTGTGGTTCCATAAGTTCCAACTGATCCCAGATAAAAGACATACTAGAGTGAAAATCAAAAATAGATTACCCTGCTTGTTGTTGTAGGGCCCGTATATCATGTTCAAGCTTGTACTTTTTGACAAAATTAGTTTGAACTTATCGATTTGCCAAAAAATCCCAAGCTTTCTGTGCAGTATCACATTTACCGAGCTGTATGCTAATGGATGGTATAACAGTATTGGCAATCCAAGTCAAGATCTTATTATTGTTAATATCCCATTCTGCAAACTTGGGATCAGTATCAGTAGGATATTTTTCTTTGCCAGAAACATAATTCCAAAGACCTTTACATTTCAAAAAGTTTCGAAATAGCATTGACCAATGACTATAATTGTTCCCATCTAGTTTAATGGTGATAGGGATTTCAGAATTGGAAGACATGGTGAAATAAATAAAGTGAACGATTAATAGAGATAGAACCTGAAACCGATATTTTGGAGATGGATTTGGCAAAAACAGAGTCCGAAATGCTAGAAAACCTTGCGAACAATGTTTTTTTTTTAAACGGCGAGTTAACGGCGTTAAACAGTCAACGTGAGAACTAACGATGCATGTGGAGGAGCGTGTGTGCGTGGGGGCGCGTAGGCGCCTAAGGGCAACACGCTTTGACAGCTGGAGCGCGTGATCTCGACAAGGACACGCGTTGGCGTGTGTAACTCACGTGCTCGTGGAGCGTGCAGAGAGTGGGGTTTGCGCGTGGATCCTGCGCGTGAACTTGGCGTAACGGAACAGATCTCACACGCTGGCGTGTGAGGGCGCATCCGTAGGTATTTTTCGATGATTTTGTTGGCGTTGAACTCGTCTCTTCAAGACGAAGGTAATGGTGGTGAGATATGAGGATTTGGCACTGGTTTGATGGTTTTTCAATAGAGAAAGAATATTACTTATGTATTATTGAAAAGGTTTTGCAAGATGGATTGAAAAAAAGCAGTGGGTTGGCTGTGGCAGGATGGATGACAAAGGAAGATGGCTTAGAAACCTTCCTCTGATACCATGATAAATCTAGAGAAAGAGGGAAAGAATATATAATCTGTATGTGTTGTTTATGCTTTACAAGAATAGAGCTCCTATATATAGAAGAACATAGAAAAAGGGAAAGCCTAAAACTAATGAGACAAAGAGAAAAATAACATGCTAAATTAAAGGAAAAGTAATAAAGGAAAATAAAGAACATAGAAAGGGGAATAATCTCATAAAGGAAATAAAGAACATAGAAAGGGGAATAATCTTTTAACAGTTGTATCCGAAGTACCAATTCTTTACCGTGTAAGAATTTTAATCTTAAATTATATAAGACTTAATAATCGTAATTATATCTAACTCTTAAGAAACTGGTCTTTAAAAAGCGTACCACTTGTGTAGGTTTGTGGGTTTGTAGTTCTTAAGAAACTGGTCTTTAGGAAGCGTACAACTTGTGTAGGTTTGTGGGTTTGTGGCTTTCCAACGTCTATATTCAGGAGTGTTCGGAGGGTTCTCTCTATGATATGGGGAAGAAGATTATAGCGTATTATGATTCGACTTGGGGATCATAATCCTAAGTGTCTTTATAAACTAGCTAAAATAGAAACCCGTCAATTCTAATATGACTAGTATTACATCTTTACATATTGCAAAGACTATATCCATTAAATACACTAGATGGCCCATAATATAATTTATTAAATGTGTAAGCCCATTAATTAATTAAATTTCCAACATACAGGGCGTCAGCTTACTTGGCTGTGTTCTGATGGGAGTCTCATTGTTGTTGGACGTCATTTTGAGGCCAAGAGTAGTTCCGAAATTCCCCTTCAAACTGTGGGATTTACGGTGCATACTTCATAAGATTGATTTGTCGAATTCAAGTTGGGTTGAGATGAAAAGTATTAGGGATGATATATTGGTTTTGGGCTTTAATTCATCACTTTCAATATCGATCATCTGGTGACTTACCCGGACATAAAGGTAATAGTATTTATTTTTCTGATTCATTTGAGAAAACAAAATGTTATGATTTGGTTATAGGTATCTTCAATTTAGAAGATAAACTTTGGAGTTATTGCCAGGTTTGCACCAGCCTCTTTTGCCCCGGCCAATTTGAATAAACTGGTTAAATTAGATTTCAATTTTATTTTTCTTTTTTGTTTTGTAAATGAGAAGTTTGCTTGTTTTCTTTTTGTTCTATTTTTATGAGTATTTTATATAGTAGTAAAAGGAGGTTGTTGAATTATTGTTAAGGTTATTGCATTTTAACTTTAGAATAAATTATGTGCAGGTATAAGTATAACACCAAATCTGAGTGGACCTTCTTTTGTCCATGTAATATAATTGACAGGACTCGGACTTTAAGCTTTACGTTAAAAGTGAAGATGCCTAACTATTAAACTAACAATATTTTTATATTTTATTATTTTCATAATATATATTAATTCTTTGCGTACACGAAAAAAAGACTTACATGTGAATTGCATGAGTCTGGGTCTAATTAATTTAAAACAGAGGGATGAAATAGTAGCAGTACCATTGTTACAACCAAAATAAAACAAAGAAAAATATTTTGTAAAAGAAATCATTTTAGAATTAAATGCCTTTAAAAATATTTAACCAAAAAAGTATTTCTGTAAGAAACAACTGACGGATTTAGCATAAATTATTATGAAGTGCCAACAATTAAAAATTGTTAAATTATAATTTAAACTTAAATTCAATTGTGCATTATTGCCAATAGTTAATTCGAAAAACCTCTCTTGGGCTGGGCCATCCCAAGCTAGACTTTCTTCCTTTGCCAATAGCCAAATCTAAATATGTTTGCCCGAACTACACTCGCAGCAGGAATTTTAATGTAGTTAAATGTAGGTAATTTAACTCGAATCTGTTTGAATATAATGGATTATTAAAGAAAAAAAAAGGTCTACCCTTGTTATACAGCATGATTACAACAGGCGTGGGTGTAACAAATGATTGTCCATCAGTTGAGTTGTCAATCAGACTATATGAGTTGTGTTTTGGGTTGTTGACGTTCAGTTTAAATTATTTTAAATATGCTCAAATTTGTGCTTGATATAAAATAAAATTAATCTTATATGCTCAAATTCAACTCAAAATATATTTTAGGTTTCGGGTCCGAATAGCAATCAGCCCAATAAGATTGATAAACATGGTCTAAAAATTTATAAAGCATAAAATAATAATTAATAAACATCCATGAACCACACTGTATGGATGAAAATTCTAAAACATTCTAAATACAAAAAAACATCTCTATATTGTTATCAAACGAATCTTGCATCTTTCTTGGTTTTAGAGATGGGGGAACAAAAGGCACATTCATAAAATCATTCTTATTCACTACTCCTCCTTCATTGCCCCTCCCGCGCAGGTGCAAAAGTGCTTTTGCACCTTTCAAGAACTATAAATCATCTTTTGCACCATTCGAGTGAACAATCAGATTTCCAGCAAAACTTATCTTTTCTTGGGTTTGGAACCAAGCAAAAAACACAACAATCACCACCTTTTGCAAAGGGAACAAAACCAACTGCTATCTTCTTCTTCTTTGCCTTGATGACATATGAAATCTTATTTTGTCTCACTCTTTATAAGAGCCACTCAATCACCTATGTCAATGATCGAGCCACATCCGATTATCTATGTCGATAATTAGACCATGTCCGTACTAGACATCATCACTATCACGTAACTTTGAATCGTCAACAGTCTAAAGCCACCACCTAAGCCATAATTCATCCTTGTTTGTTTTCACCACCGAAACATATGCTTCTTGGTTCCCTAGCACCATTATGCACAACTCTCTCATGTAATCTATACAAGCCCCCGCAATGAATTGCTTTCAAGACCATATCGTTACCATGATACACGCTTATTACTCTACCTAGAGTAGAGTACCATATCTTAAGTGATTCTAATCTAGAGAGACTAAATATATTCCGCTTTATCTCCAGCACATGTTTGACATTTTTGGTTGTTTGAACTAAGCCATCAAATAATTCCAGGCAGATTTTACTAACTCCACAAACTAGTAATCTGAAGCCATCCCCTATGTAGGCAAATCCGCTACAATCTTCATATGTGCTATACGATGAACGATTGTTGTATACATGCACAGCAGCACCGCAATCCAAGAACCATCCTCTTTAACTAGTAAGACTTGCAGGAATCAGTAGGACATCTATAAAATTGGCTTTTTTATCATAAGAAATCATTGCAACGATTGCGGCTCCATCAGGATTAGTAACCGATTTTTCCCTGATGTCATCTTTCTTCCTTGGGCCACCCCTAGCAGAACGGTCCAGTTGACCAAATTTAAAGCAATATCCTTTAAAGATAGTCTTATGTACTTTACTATAACCTTTCTTTCCGTTCACTATAAACGCCACTTCTTGAACGGTATTGATTCGATATCTCTTTCTCATCATCTTCTCTGCATACAAAGCTTGATACACCTCCGAAGTAGTGAAAGATGACATACTCATAAAGTTCTAAATTAACATCTTATACGAATCTGGTATAGTCCAATTTAGTTGTAAGGCTTCATCCCGATCTTTCAATTCTTCACCTATAGTTTCGAGTCTTGAGCATAATGTATCAAAAATGAAAATATGATTCATAACTGGAGTATTCTATTCCATCCTCATTTCGTGGAGAAGACCATTGATATAAATCTTATTCGTTATCGTTTTAACCATGAACAAATCTTGAAAAAACTCTCATAGTTGTTTTACTGATGTAGCATCCTTGATTGCAGCATAACCTTGAACCTTCATCGTGAGATGGAAACAAATCTCTGATAAGCACTTCTTGTCTATATTTTTTCACTTATCATCAATAACTTCAACCAGCTCCATATTATTCGAATTATTCTTTTTTCGTTCCACCGTTGCTGGACCTTCTAGGGCATCATCCAAGTCTAACACTATGAGATAGTCTTTCATACTCATCTTCCATAAGCTGAAATCCATGATTCCATCGAACTTCTCTATCCTATAAGATTTCTCCATTATAACACTCACCTCCTTGAATACCACCTTCTGATACCAGTTGTTGTGATTATTATTAATTAATCACGCCACAGATCTTAATTCAAATAGTATATATTAATAACTAGAGATAATATATATGAGGAAAAAAAAGAAGAAGATAAATAATGAAACACTCAATATTTGACAAATATTTCATTAATTCTTTGAAAACGATTAAAAAATCTATCCAAGAATTATTACACTTAAAGGTCTCACAAATGAAGAAAATCAATAGCCCTTTAATCTCTCTCTCACAACAAGATGAATTCACCTAACCTAATCCCCACAAAAAGAGGAATTATTCTACACCCTAATATCTTGAATGATTATATATATATATATATATATATATAATAGAGTCCATCCAATCTAGAATAAGGAAATACAATCTTACATAAATGAGGAAACTATTAACAAGGTAATAGAGATCAAAATAAACAAGGAAACCTATTTTCCGTCCAGGTGCAAAAGTCATTTTGCACCTTCCTAGAACTGCAAATCATATTTTGCAACATTCGAGCGAACAATCCGATTTTCAACAAAATTCATCTTTTCTTGGGTTTGAAATCGAGCAAAAAGCACAACATAATTATATGTTCAGATTTAGTTATACGGGTAGTTCTAACTTTTCTTAAAGCTCCCTCAAAAGTATAGGTAGTGTAAAATGAGAATTATTATGACTTTATTTATTTCAGCTGCAGCAAAAGCATTTTCCTATATGTTGCCAAATGATTAAATGCATGTAGTAACAAATATGACATGGTAATCCTTTGTTCCGATTTACTGCTATGAAGGTTGAAGCAACATTTACGGTGACTTTGATATATATATATATATATATATAAAGTTGGGAAATGCTTACATTTTTGCAATGTTCTAAAATGCGGGCTAGGCAACCGCCTAGGCGGTGCCCGGGCACGCAATTAGTGCCTAGGAGGGTGATTATGCCTCAGGATAAATTAGGCAGGTACCTAGGCGGGTTGGACGGAGGCTAGGCGGATAGATTTTTTTTTCTTGTTTTAAAGGAGTTACCCATTTTTCTTTTTGTTAAAAAATTACCATTTAAAAAAATGGATACAATATATCAACCATCATTAGTAAATTCATCTTTTATTCTTCAGATTGAAATAAAACCCTACCCAACAATTGCAATCGCTAGAAGACGTTCTAGAAGAGCACTTTGACTAGTTATAAACATATCATGCTACTTTACTTTATCAATCTTATCTTTCTTCTTATTTTTCTTTTATTGTTGCCTTTTCTTTTTCACTAGCTTATTATTATTATTGTCGTTGCTACTGCATAAAACAAATTGATAATTTCATATATATAAATGTGACCCCGTGTTCAATTTTGTTTTGGACAGTGAATCTAATAACCATGTTTCGCTTGTTAATTGAACATTTGAATTTATTTTTATATTTATTTGAGTACTATGTTTGATTTGATGATTTTTCAGTATTTTAATTTGTATATAAAATTTTATATATATTTAAAAATTAAAAATATAATTAAAAAAATCGCTTGGCGCCTGGCCGCTTAGGCGCTCTATGCGCTAGGCATTAGGTCACCGCTTAGTGCCTTTTAAAACTTTGCATTTTTTTAATAAGTTAGAAAAATAGGTGAAAGATTTGGTGAAATGATGTACTACTTTTTTGCATTTATGGTGGGATAAAATTCTTTGAGTGGTGGGTAAGAAATTTTTTCCATTGAAAATGAGAACAGGACTCTATCACTCTTCTTTTTTTTTTTGCAACTTCTCGTCAAAATAAGTAATATGATTTCAATCATTTCCTAATTTCTTTTTTTATCAAACATGCCCTTAATGAGGTGGAATAAAGCACCTTAATGCCCTTAATTTCCTAATTTCTTTTTTTTATCAAGTGGATTTGGATTGTTGTTATATAATTAATTAGGTTAGTTAATTTAGGAATTAGCACTCTAGATCTTGTTAATGCTAATGCAATGATATTGGATGGATTGTTGGAGAAAGCCAATTTAGTTTCTAGAAGGATTATTGGATAGAGGATATTAGGTTGTGTGGGTTTGACGGTCGCCGAAGTTCTAAGTTCAAACATTTTAAGGATGTGGTCTTTCGGAGATAATACTACTTTGTAGTATCTGCCTCACGGTAACTATTATATTTGCCTCATAGTATCTGCAATATCACTAAATAATGTGACCACTGCCTCCAATGGATTGTATCCTTTACAAAAAAAAATTAAGAAAAATTGGTAGCAGGTTAGAAAGAAGAACAAAGATTTTGCTAGTAGCATCTCGGATGTAGCAAAATGGAACTATTTGGTACAATTGCTAACGTTTAGAAAAAGTAGCCGGTTGGAAATGTAAGTCATCGTATATTAGAGCCAAAGTAACTTCGATCAAACATGTTCTAAGAAGTTTTCCTATGCATGTTTTGGTTGCTCTAAGTCCTCATAAAATTGTGGTGAATAGAACTGAAACTGTTTTCACAACAGCAAAGATCTTTAAGATGGTAGCAAATTTCACTAGGCTAGTTAAATTATTGCTATCTGACTACTGAGGGAATTATTGGGTTGAAGAGGATTTCTGATATTGTTAATACTTTTCCGATACAACTGTGGTGGAATTAGGAGGTTTAATTCTTTAGGGGCTCAATTTATGAGAGCTAAAGACAAAAAAAAACATGTTTAATTCATCTATCTAGCGAGGTATTGTGCGGCTAATGCTACTCCTCCTTCATCTGGTCCTTTTCCAAATCGATGGAAGCCTCCACCTTTGAATTCTTTCAAGGTCAATTTTGATGCAGCCTCCTTTTCCAATTCAAGATCGACCAATATAAATGTTCTTATAAGGAATTTCAATGGTGAGTTTGTGGCTACCATCAGCAAGCAGTGGCGGCCCTTAATGCTGTTATTTTTACTCTTAATTATGTTATAAGGAACATCGTTTTTGAAGGTGACACTCAAGTGGTAATTAAGGATATCATCAGTGGAGGCAACAACTTTAGGCCTTTTGATCATATTATTGACGATATCCATAGAAAAGTTAATAGTTTTGGACCTTGTAAAATTTTTAGTTGTCTTGCCATTTACAAATTGTTATAATGATAAGGATTCTCCACTATGATATTGGGAAATGGATATACTGGCGCGTTAGAATATTACTAGAATATTAGAATATTCTCGACTTTTGTATCTATCCTTATTTAACTCTTAGTATTTATTATGTTCATACCAAGGATAATTTACTTCCTTATTTGTAGCTCTTGTACAACCCTATATAAAGGGCTCTTTTTCTTGTATTGTTCACTCGATTCAATACAACTTATATTCTCTCATTTCTCTCTATACGACAATATGGTATCAGAGGGAAACAACTAGCTCCACAACCCCGCTAATCAATCACCACGACCCAACCAAACAGCCACACCACCATTATCAAACGAAACCCGCAATCGTTTGTCTAACCCTAAGCTCAAAACCCATAAATACTCATACCATCTCGATCTTCTAATCAAGATGATTATGATCCCGTTTAAATTCCCCAAAAATATCAACTCATGCGCCGCGAGTGGAACTAGCTACCACTCCCTTTCGTGCCACGCGCAGCCAAATACATCAGATCACACACAAAATCTTATTCAAATAAAACCACGTTATAAGAATATAACCAACGCAGCACCTAAATCATGTGGCGACACCATCAGTTACTCACAGCCCTGTTAGGGGTTCAAATCCCAGCAGCAACCTTTAGTTTTTTAAACCAACAGCAACACAAAACCTTCATTAGCCACATAATTAGAACAGACAGCCACATCACCAGCTGGCTGCCACATCACCACAATTGATCGCCACGTCAACGTTTGACTGCCACATCATCCAGAGCCCTAACCCTATCCATCAACCGGTTCAGCTCAGACCGATTCAAAATAGCTTTAAGCAACTGGTTCACACCTTTTTAGACTGGTTTTTAAAAAGACTAGACTGGTTCTCGAGGTTGTTGCGCCTTTTGAACACATCTGTGGCCTTTATTTTTCTAGAATCAAACCCGATCTTTAGTTTTACCACCTTCCAACAGCCTCTAACCTTACAAATGTGATTGCATCATCAACCAAGGACTCTTCAATCATCATTCAGACCGAGGGATCATCATTCAACATCGGTATCCTCCTCGACGAAACCTAAAAGTCCCATTGGGTATCATTTAGTCAGGCAAATTAGGATTGTCCATTTCGGGCAAAAAGGTCTAGAAAAGCAAACCCCAGTCCAACCACGCGTTACGAAAGATTCTACTGTACTGGATTTATAGCGTTTCTCGAAAGACAAATTTATTGAAAAATGCTCAAACAGGAATATTTCTATGGTCTCTTTAATGTGAGATTTTATTTAAATGTCAAAATTATTTTTTAAAAGAAAATATGTTTAAAGAAAAATTAGTGTTTTTTATTAAGTAATTTTTAAAAGAAAATATGTTTTGTTAAATAATGCCTTAGTCCACATGAAGCATGTATCTTCTGTGTGTTTGATTGGCTCCATGTATTTTTATGTGAGACTTGCTTTATTGATCAAAAAATATTTTCTTTTCCTCTTTGATTGAGCATCGTTGGATGAGATTAATTGGGGCTTTCTATTGTGAACACATATATATTCTCTCTTCTTTCATTCTTGTGCCCTAGAGATAACAATACACATGGAAGCCGCACAACAACACACGAGCCCTAGTTTTCTCTTTCTCTCTCGTTCGTTTCTCTTTCTTTCTAGATCTTTGAAGAACAAGTGTTCTTTAGGATTTCTTGTTATTAATCTAGAGATTTGAGTGAATTTATATTGAAGATCATTCTTTTGTCTTGAGAGAGCATTTTAGGAGATTTTGATTAGTGATATTGTGAGTTCGATTTTGGGGATTTTTGAAGACAAGACCATATCTGTTTTATGTGTGTTTTACTCGGAATTTTGGCTGTGTATCTTCAAAATATATTGAGTATTTTGTTTTTATTTATCCGGATCTGATTTGTTGTCTACTCGGTTGTACCTCTTTCGAAATTACAGAGTATATTTTCTCTGTTGTGCTGCGAATTTTGACTGCACTCAGTGGTACTTTATTTTTGGATTTGTGCTGTGCTTTCGAGTATTATTGTTATTGTTCTTCTTGATCTATTTTTTATTGTTTAGTACTCAAGATCCGTATTGACTTTATTGCTGAGAAATTCTGTGTAAATCTGGACTTATATAATAAGTTTAGTGCATTTTATGTCCGAATTTGATACTTATTGAATCTGAGATTTGTTGGTTAACATTTGTCCTTGTTAAATCAATTTTGAATAATTCTTTATAAAAGAATTTATTGATTCATTGTTATTTCTGCTGCTATTTTGTATATGTTTTGCTACTGTTGTGCATCTGTTCCGATGCTGCTGCCATTGAATTTTTTTTATGTTATTAAATTTGTTTACAATGGCTGGATAAAACTGTTGCATAATCTGATTTTATGCTTTGTAAATATGAGTTAAATCTGTTAATGTTACTACTGTAGAATAACTGAGAAAATTTGAATTGATTCTGTTTGTTTCAATTTTTTTTGAGTTTGAATTTGAAATTTATTGTTGCATTGTGTTGAATTTACACTATTGATTATTGCTGAATAAGGCTGGATTGAATTTGTTATTTGCATTGTGTTTTTAAATCTGATCTATAGTGTATTATTCTGTTATTGCTATTGTCTCTGAGAATTGGTAAATCTGTTATGTGGTTTGTGAGAAATCTATTTTGATTTGTTGAATTTTATATTTTGTTAAGCATTGTTTGAGTTGGTATTGCAATCTATTCCTGGGTTATATAATTAAAGAGACTGGGTAAAGGATTCGGTTGTGCTTCAGCTAGGTTGGTAAACTAGTGGTTTGCGTAAGGACTGATTGTATGCACATGTTTTGTTTTGAATTCTTCTTTGTACTCTTTAAATCATATATTGGATTTAGGTTGTGAGGTTGGGAGGTTTCGTGGATTTTCCTTATCCCCGTTAGGTAGGTTTTTACCACGTAAATATTATGTTATCGTGTGATTGCTCTTGTTTCTTTTGATTCTGTTTATGCAGCTTAAATATTTTAAAATGGTAATAACGGAATTTTCAGAAAAATTAAAAGTTGACAAGTTTTCATAAATTCAAACATCTTGTTTGAGCCTACTTTAGAAAAATCAGGTTAAGCGGGTTTTCACAAAACCAATTATGATATATGATCCCAATTGATGGAGATGCATATTGAGGAAAAATAAAAGTTCTCATTTATTCATGGTTCTACTCCAATTCTCGAATAAGGAACTCCAAAATATAACAAATGGCAGCCAGATAATCAGAGAGTGAAGCGCTAACTACTAATGCCAATGAAACCAAAAATCATGAAACGCTATGTTTGTGTTCCTACGGCACGAGAAATTTGGAAATCCTTAATTACCTCTTTTTATGACGGGATCGAGGAGTTGCAAATTTTTTCTCTCAACCAACAGGCTTTCACTGCCAAAAAACTAGGAAGGCCACTAACTGAGTTCTACGACAAACTGACTAAGATATTTAACGATTTGGATCACCGTGATAAGGTGGTCATGGAGAGTCCAAAAGACGTGGAGTCCTCCAGAAAATCCATTCAATGTTTAAGGGTCTATATTTTTCTTGTTGGGTTGGATAACGAGCTCGAACAAATTTGGGGTGAAATTTTATGAAAGGACCCGGTCCCTGACTTAAAGGAAGCTTATGCATTGGTTCGTCGAAAAGCTCTACGGCAATAAACATTCATCACAGAGACTGATACTGCAGTCATGGTAGCTCGAAATCACTCAAGCTCTACTTCGAATTGGCATAATTCAGATAAATGGATCGGATCGTCGAACCGAACCAATGACTCCCAGTCCAAAACTCGTGGATCAAATTCAAAGTATCCCCCATGTTTCGTTTATGGGCTCACTAGACATTTGAAGAAGGGTTGCTATGAAATTATTAGTTACCCAGATTAGTGGAAGGATTCTCGTAATCGTCCAACAAATCAGACGAATGACGGGGATGACAAACAGGCATCAGGGCTTCTTACTACTATAGGTACATCTGGTAAGGCTTTATATTATGTTTTTGTTTCGAATAAAACATGGGTAATTGATTATGGTGCTACTGATCATATGACATCTAATTCTCAACAAGTTACTCCTCTTACATCATCATCTCAGACCTTTGTTTCCACAGCTAATGGTGCTACAATTCCTATTGTAGGAAAAGGATCAGCACATCTATCTGACACCCTAAATCTAAGTTATGTCTTAGTAGTACTATCACTAGCTTATAACTTCTTGTCTATTGCACAAATAACTAATACTCTATATTGTGTTGTTATTTTTTGGCCTTCTCATTGTGTTTTTAAGGATATTCAAACGAATAAAATGATTGGTTATGGCATTAGGTTCGGAAAATTATACTACTTGGACATGGAATTGAAGAGCGCAAATCACTTACATAAAGCCCCGAACATTAGTACTAAAAAAAAGGTTAGAAATAAAATTTTGTTATGGCATCGTCGGTTAGGCCATGCATCGTTTACCTATTTAAAGAAAATATTTTCTAAGTTATTCAATAAGGTTGACGTTTCTGTTTTTTATTGTGAGACTTGTGAGCTGGCTAAGATCCATAGTGCTTCTTTTAAACCTTCAATGAATAAAAGTTCAGTTCCTTTTATGTCCAATGAAGTCTAAGGGTGAAGTTAGTACTTTGTTTCAAAGATTCCATAAACAGATCAGTACACAATATAAGGCTACTATTCAAGTTCTCTATAGTGATAATGGTGGTGAGTATATGGCTACAGAATTACATGTATGTCTCAAGCTTCATGGTATTGTTCACCAAACCATATGCCCTTATACCCCTCAGCAAAATGGAGTTGCAGAAATGAAGAATCGACATTTGTTAGAAGCGGTCCAAGCGTCATTAAGGTATGCATCTTCACATAAATGTTATTAAGGCTATCATCCCCCAACTCAGAAAATGTATGTCACTGTGGATGTAACATTCCACAAAGACACTATGTACTTTCATCAGCCTGAACTTCAGGGAGAGCATTATAAGGAAGTTTAGCTATTTGGGAATTCTAATGAGGAATAAATGAGTTCAATAGAGGTATTTCCAACTTCAACGTTAACACCAACAACCTTGCCACCCGAAATGGAGCCATTCATGACATATCACCAGCAACCTTGCCCATTGAAGTTGACTGTGAAGTTTAAAGCAGATGGAACAATCGAAAGAGTTAAATCAAGATTGGTTGCAAAAGGCTACACACAAATACAAAGAATCAATTATCTAGAAACATTCGCACCCGTAACAAAGATTAACACCGTGCGGGTATTACTCTTATTATCAATAAACTTGGGTTGCTCTCTATAACAATTTGATGTAAATAATGCATTTTTACATGGTGAGCTAGAAGATGAGGTGTATATGGAGTTTTCACCTGGGTATAAGATTCCTCTGGAGCATTCAAATAACTTTGCAAGTTGAAGAAGTCCCTATACAGTCTGAAACAATCTCTAAGAGCCTGGTTCAGGAGATTCACAATACCGATACGAAAGTTTGGTTACAACCAGAGAAATTCTTATCATACTTTATTTTTTCAAGAAAAATCATGAGAAGATTACAGCACTTATCGTCTACGTAGACGACATGGTTGTCACCAGAAATGACTCTCGTGAACAAGAAGCATTAAAGGAGTACTTATCTCGGGAGTTCGAGATGAAAGATATTCGGGACTTTAAATAATTTATGGGAATCGAGTGTCTAGATCTCTGAAAGGCATCTTTTTATCTCAGAGAAAGTATGCCATAGACTTATAGAATGAAAGCGGAATTTCTGCTTGCCAACCATCAGATACCCCTGTGAGAATCCGCAAATGCGACCCCCGGGTCTCGTCCCCGTTCGGTGGGAGTCTGAAACATCGAAAAGGATTCCGTTGTTCCATTTGCTTTTATGTGTTGATAATTCATATCGGGTGTCCCTCTATCCTATTTCTAGATGCAAGAGGGTTTGTTCAGAGTCGCCAGTACGTTTTACGAGAAAACGGACAAAATGATTGTGTAAGAGGGAAGGCTACAGATAAGCCTTTATTTACACGTTTGTCTACGAAACCAGGATTCTATAAGGTTCAGGAACTATATTACGGTTTGGGAAGGTGTTAAGCACCCATTCCGCCCTTTCGGTCTCTAGTGGTCTTATATGTTTATTCTATGTTGGAAAACTTGGATGCTTTTACTGATATTCTACTGCTTTCTGGAAATAACTAATGAAAACCTGTTTTTCGAGCGCGTTAGAAATCTACCACAACTATGTCGCCACTTCGCTTACTAGGACGGGGATCGACCTGCCCGATCAGGTCGCGGGGTGCAGGGCAGCGCCCCGTTAGAAAAATTGAGTTTTAAACAAGTCTACAATAAAACTAATATACAAATATCTTATTTAATTACTAGAATAGACTTTAGTTACCTTCCCGACGATATATATAAGAATAAGAGAGAAAAAATATAATACGGCAGAGAAGACCTCCGGCGAATATTAGCTTTTCCTTTTAGAAATATTTCCAGCGGTCTGACTCTAGAAGGTGGCACTCCGGGTGCCAAGATTAGATCCGAGATTCTTGCGGAAATAAATATTATCGCAGATATTTCCGGAGAAGGTTTAAAGATTAGAAAATATGAGAGAGAATAAGGAATTTTAGTATAGAAATTGTGGCGAGAAATTGCCGTCTAGAACCCTTGGGAGTGTTGGCCTATTTATACTGCTCGGAAAGGATTGTCGCGTGACATTTCCCCAAAAAGGGCAAGTGTCGCGCGACATTTCTCTTTGTCGCGCGACATTTCTCTTTGTCGCGCGACAATCCATTTTACTATACCTGTTTGTCGCGTGACATATCTATTTGTCGCGCGACAAACGGCTGAAGTGATGGGTTCTGACACTGTGATGTGTCAGAAAGTGGTTGGTCGGGTGCAGAGGGGTTTGTCGCGCGATAAGACATGATTGTTGCGCGACATATCAGGGATTGTCGCGCGACAATGTGATATGTCGTGCGACAATCTCTCTAAAAAATATGTTTGTTGGCCAACAAACCCACCAGGGGTAGTTTCGGGTGCTCGGGTGGGTCCCGGACCTAAAAACAGTAGTTCTCGAAGGTCGTTAGGGTTCTTGCGGGGGTCACGGATCGGGGTGTCTACAACCCCCATGGAGGAGGGATTGAAGTTAGAAATTGAAGTAGATTAAGTGCCAGTTGATAAAGGTGCTATTAGAGATTGGTGAGAAAGTTAATATATCTAGCACACATAAGACCTGACATATCGTATGCATTGAGTACGGTTAGTCAATTCATGCACAATCCAAGTGAGAAACATATGCAGGCAGTTATGAGAATTATCAGTTATCTTAAGGCAGCTTCTGGAAAAGGAATCTTGTTCCAAAAAAATGAAGACTTCCTAAAGATTGAGGGATGTATTGATGCTGATTGGGCAGGCAATATAGGCGATCAAGCGTGGAGGCAGAATATCGAGGAATGGCAGCCGAAATCCAAGAGTTATTATGGTTAAAGTTGTTACTGATAGATTTAAGTTATCCCCGAAAGAACTTATGTTGTTATACTGTGATAACAAAGCAATATGCGATATTGCACATAATCCAGTTCAACATGATGGGACAAAACATCTTGAAATAGACAGATTTTTCATCAAAGAGAAATTTAAAGAGAATGTTGTTTATGTTTTCCATGTACGCTCTGAAGACCAGCTGACTGATATATTCACTAAAATAGTGACAAGAAAAATATTCGCCAAGTTAATTATCAAGTTGGGCATGTTCAATATATTTGCGCCAACTTGAGAAAGAGTGTTAAAATATTACTAAAATATTATAATATTCTCGACTTATGTATCTATCCTTATTTAGCTCATAATATTTATTATGTTCATACAAAAAATGATTTACTTCTTTATTTGTAATTCTTGTACGACCTTATATAAAAAACTCTTTTTCTTGTTTTATTCATTCAATTTAATATAACTTATATTCTCTCATCTTTCTCTATACGACAATACTAGTGGAAGTGTTGTCCAAACTGGTTAAAATATCCACGTGTCAATAAGGGAGATTTGCTAATTTTTCTCCCTTTTTTTTTCCCACGTGTTCTGCCTTTGTCGTGTCTAAAGAGGCAAAATATAATGAGTTCGGCAACACGCCAAAAACTCCAATGTTCTACTCAAATGATATTTGGGAGGTCAGACCAAGTGACAATTTTGTCCTATTCAAATCAAATGAGAGATGTTAACTTAGTTACATATGTCATTAGTATATCGCCGGCCTATATTTGGGTGATCGAGCTAGGTTGGGACATATAATGGATTTTCTTTCTCTAAGGATTTCTTTCAATTCATTGTTTCATTTCATTTAGATACACAGGTATACGTAATACATGTGCATGCATTTTTTCTATGTATACATATAATTAAATTAAAATAAAAAATATATAATTAATGGATTCAACTCGATAGTTAGGTGTCATCTTTTATAATCAAAGCATGTGGATTTATATCCCATTAATGTTTTTCATTTAAATAAAATATATGTAGGAGTAGATGAGATATTCAAAAAATTAGGTCTTGTAACTACTCTAAAATTTATGAAAGATGATTTGTTTTCTATATTAGTATAATACTAGTTAGAAGTCATCCACGTATGAAAAGTTTTATTATAGTATGTATCGTTGTTGATAATAAAGTATACCAATTAGTATTTGTATTGTACCGAAATAGTATGGTATAGTATTGGTATTAAAAATCAATATCAATGATATACTGAACCATACCGAATTTTTGATATGCACTATAATATACCGTACCATACCATACCATACCATACCAATTTAGTAGAATATTATGACATTTAGATTTTAAATAATTAGAGAATGAAGGAACGGTCTAGATTTGGCGTTTGTAATTATGTCATACTCATAACTCACATTAGTATCTCACTTGGTCACTTTACTCTTTAGGTTTTTATTTCCATTTTCCACTTCAAAGTCCAAACCACAGCCCACATATGATCTGATCTCTCTCTCACGACTCATCTCAGTAACTCACTTGTTTAGTTTTGTCATACATTAGAATAATATGAACTCTTTCCTGATTATATAATTAGTTTTTTTCTTAATTAGGTTTGTCCTCTGTCGTGTTTCTTTATCTAAAAGTTGATTAGTTGAAGAAGTGAATATTTTACTTAGTTTTTGAATTAGAATATAGCTTGTAACTTTAATCTGTAGTTTAATTTATTTATTTTTTGCTGTATTTCAGAACAGTCTAAAAAATAGGGGGACGTGTTCCTTTGGTACAGTAGTATAGAAAGATTCAAAATATCGTCAAAAGCCTAGTGATTTTCTTTCTAGTTTTTCTCTCCGCCGTTTTCCCGCCTTCCAAACATGCCTTCCCTTTTCGTTTCTCAATTCCCTCGTAATCAATTAACTACACATACTCCATGTACAACCTCTTTATGCATTAGTGTAGTCAGTCTACTCTCAAGAACATTCATAATGGACCGTGTGACCCACGCCCCAAATATTTTTCCTATTTTTAAAGGGTATGCTTTTCGATACTCGAGTGATATTGATTATCTAGAACTCTAAAATTAATACGTATGTAAATTATTAAATTGCCCCTAAAAAAAAAATTTGTAAGTACAAATTATATTATAGTGCTTGGTAACTCTCCTAAAATATTAGTAGTCATATTCTTTTTAAAACGTTTCAAAACTGTTATTTTTTTTATTTTTTGTTGTTTTTGGTGTTTGCTAAGGTAGTCCATATTGCCAGATAAAAATAAGGTGGCACTATTGTCAAAATAATTATACTTATTTTCATACAATATAACGTATCAAAACAGTACAATGTTTTGTTAAAGAGAATGTCATGTTTTAATTTCAGTTTTTAACAATATATTAATTTTAGCTTACTAATGATTAAGATCTAAACTTATTAATTAACTAATTACTTAAGTTGTTATGTCTATATTAAAAACTGACTTCCTAAAATTAATGCATTTAGAGTGAAATAATCAACAATTAGCGAGGTGGTTGAGTTAGTAACAATTAAAATATTTTTCTTGTAAAATTTAAATTTAAATTTCACTGCCAACAATTTTTGTTGATGGTACTCACTAACGTATATGCCTTTAACAAAATTAGGGATATATTTGCGTATAATTTAGTATCACTGATAGTTCCTCTCTCTGTCTTTTTTTGGGCATACTCGCTCTCTAAATATATATATATATATATATATATATATATATATATATATATATATATATATTTGAGGCTTAGCCTTTGATATATATTGTGTTATTTGTTTGATTCTGATGCACTTGCTAGTAGGGACGGGCTCAATAATTTTTTGAGGAGTGGGCTAATTTTTGGTGAAAAAATTATAAAAAAAAATTATAAATATATATATATATATATATATATATATATATATATATATATATATATCTATATTATAAAACAAGGATTTTTTGCAATAAAATAATAAATCAATCCAACGTCTCATGTTAATTTGTAATGGTGTTAATACTTTTAGACCATTGGATCATTTTTATACCTCACAACAAGATGTCAAATCAACTTAACATTTACTCACACACTAAACATATACACAAATATAACTCTTACATCTCTCTACTTTTCTACAACATTTCTCTCTCATCAAATTTTTAAAAAACTTTTAAATGCCATAACTTTAAATTTACAAATTCAACTTTAATAAAATTTATATATTTGAAATATGTTCATCAACACCTACAAAACAAGATCCATTGTGATTATTAAATTATGTATAAAAAAATTCAAGAAAAAAGTTATTGAACTATTTTTAACTCATTAGTTATTGAAAACAAAATTATGCATATAAAACTTATAAAACATTACAAATATAATAGTATACTTAAACTATTTCTAACTCATTAGTTATTGAAAATATATATTTCTCTCTCATCAAATTTTAAATTATTTTCAAATGCTATAACTTTAAAATAAGTGTCCAACCTACCTCGAATATGGGGTGAATTGTTTTTATATTAGTGTCCAACTTACCTCAAATATAATATTTTTTCTTTAAAATATATTAATAACACCATTACAATATAAAAGGATTGAAGCAATTTTAGGGCGATAATTTTTTATATTACAATTCGATCTGCCTCGAATATAATATTTTTTTCTCTTTTAAATACACTCATAACATCATTACATTATAAAACGGTCGATGCGATTTCAGGTCTAATTGAACAAGTAAAACACATCTCGAGTGAGGATTGTTATATTTTTAGTTAGATATGTTTCGTTTTTGCGATACCTTAATTATCTGTTTTCATTCCTAAGTAATATACAATCATACACATCTTCGATCCTCATATTTTTCACGTAATTATATTTTATCTAATTATTATTTTTTATTCTTTTTATCGTGCCTGACGGCACGGGTATACCCTAGTATATATATATATGAAAATTGAAAGTATAACCATATGGTGAAAAGAAAATTTAATAGCATAATTTTTATAACATATATTTAAAAAAATTATAAATTAATAGGCTTATAATATTTGAGCAGAGTTAAGGGGTAGGCTAAAAACTAGCAAAGAGGTGGGCTTAAGACCATCTTTAGTGCAAAAGGTAAAAAGGTAAGGCAAAAGTATATATTTAGCTTATCTCATAAACAAGAGCCACAGCGGAAAAAGTTAAATAATTGTCAAACGACACATCATTTATCAGGGCAACTCTTGAATTCTCCCCATGACAAATGATATGTCGTCCAACATTAATCATTCCCACGACACTTCATGTGTCGTGGCAAGACTTTTTTTATTTTTTTATTTTTTTTCATGCTATGTCATCCAAGATTGCTGGTATATCATTCCCACGACAAATGATATGTCAGGGCAACTCTTGAATGATGTGTCGCATGACACATCATTGATCGGCCAAGGGTTTCAATATTTCTCACGACACATTATGTGTCGTGAGAGTGACGAATTCTGCAACGACCCTTCATTGATCGTGTAAGCTAAAATTTGGTCGGCAGCTAAGTTTGGCTTTGCTATACATTTTAGCCACCTTTTTAGCAATTTACCTTATTGAATAAGGCAATGAAAAAGGTAAATTTGGCTATTTAGCCATCCCAATGGAGATGGTCTAAACTAAATTATTTTTTATTTATTTTTTTTATTTTTTTAACAAGTATTAGTAGGTTTTTCAAAATTTTCCCCTATGCTAAAGTCAACCCTGTTCCCCCCGAGTTCGCCCCTGCTTGCTAGTAGCACGAGTGCATGACTGAGATTTTCCTTTACTTTCCTTCGAAGATTTGGCTCTGTATAGGAATCATATTCCTATTAGATTTTATATTGTCCAATTCTTAATTGGTTTTGTATTATCCAAATCCTAGTTAAATTTGTATTATCCAATGTATAGTAGGTTTTCGCTTTGTGCATTCCTAGACCTATAGGATTTATACTCTATAAATAAACCCCTTGTCATAGGTTTTATTTAATGAGTTGTGTTGTATTATTTGCTAGCTAGATTAAAGAGTATATTTAAAAGATAATATTGAGAGCTCTAATTGGCAGATAAGGTTTGCTTTGCGCGTTGTACTCGAAATTGATCTCATCGATAATAGCTATCATTCTGTGGATTAGTGGCGATTTTGTCGATACCACATAATTGCTTGCGTCTTAATCAGTTGTTTTCTTCTTTAATCTTTTGGTTTTCGTATTGCTAGAATATTAATTGTGCTTGCTTTTTAAATTATTGTACGCATAATTGTCCAGTTGGTCCTACGCTTGTGCTAAGGCTTGTTTTAACGGTATCTTAACACAACAATTTAGTATTAGAGGAAGGTTTATTCCTTGGGATAATTATGTGATAGAGATGTCTACTGTTGATACACTACCTTTAAAGGGGGCGTCTGCTCCCACATGGTACATCGAAATCTCGTATTTATTTGTTTAAAATAGAAATTTTCACCTAAAGTGAGCAAGTTGAAATGGACAAATACAAATGATAGTGGGAAATCCCACATTGAAAAAATGGAAAAAAATTTATAGGTTTATAACTAAGCCCAAGTGAATGTCTTATTGAATGATTCAAGATAAAAAGGCTCTATTTCGTGCACACAAGCGTGCGCGGGGGGCGGGGGTGCAAATCATGTACCAAAATAAGCCTAAAACCATTACGACTCGTGTGTACCCGCACTTGCGGACACAAATGTTGGACTGAAAAGCTAGCCTTACGCGGGCCATTTTGCACCCGAGAAATTATTTTTTTTCAATTTGAATTTTGAACTTATTGCATTTATCTTAAGTAAATTACCACTTAATTGTTAGTTTTGAGAAATTGATTCGGATTAATGGCCATGTTAATGGTCATTATTCCCCAATTAAATTAAAAGGAAACCTTTGGCTCATTCCAACTCATATACACAAAAATCTCAATCTCAAAATCTTCTCTGATCAAGCTCTTAAACCTGCCTCATCTCTTTTTTTGATCATAGATTTTTATCCGGTGGTGAGTTCATACATATTCAGTTCGTTCAGTGTACTAAGGTACTAAAGTAACACTGAAATACCGTTTAATACTGAAAAACAGACGCCGTTTAGCTGTCTCAAGGCACATCCGAGAGGCGATGTAACTGTTTTAAAGAAATTGTGGTTATCACAGGACTCGGTGCCGGCTCCGGTTCATATTCTATTTGTGTCAAATTCAGTTTACAAGATTAAATTGCATAAAATTTATAACAATTGTTAGTTTTAATAATATTGGATAATGGATGTATTCAGCTACTTATGCTAGTCTGAACCCAATTCAAAAAGGGAACCTTTAAGATTCTTTCAAAACTATGAATTCTCAGATGTCAATCCATTGGTTGCTACTGACCTAAATAATATTGCTACATGCTCCAAGAAGATGGGGGGAACTAAATTCAACATCCACGCGGGTGGTTATTTTTAATCAAAGAGTGGATGCATGTGCTTGTTGGATCTAAGATTCAAAGGTACCCCATTCCTATGCAAGGTAAACATAGTGGAGGTACCATGGTATGTGAACAGCTTGATAAGACTTAGTTAATGATGCACGGTGGTTGTGTTTTCCCGAGGCAACGATAATTCATCTGCCTCAAGTTTTTTCAGATAACAACTCAATTCTCATTGACCTAAATTGCCGTGCTGAACATCGGTTATCTAAGCCCTTTCGGTTGGAGGCGATGTGGATCACTCATACAGATTTTGAAAAATTAATATGGAATCCGTGGAGCCATGTTTCAGGTTTCAGTGGGGGGAACATTAATTATTAGGCTTATAGATATTGTTACACAGTGGAAATGCGTTTGGGTATGTCTTTTCTCAACAAATAAGGCTTTTAGCGCATATTATTAGTATTCAGAATCAGTCTCACCATCCAACTAATATTTTCCTTCAGCATTTGGAACAACGATTGCTTTTGTGGATTACAATATAGTTTTTCACCGAGAGGAAGTAATTGTTTTAAAAAATCTAGGGTTGAACATACGCTCGATTTTATCATCTTTCAACCATCACTCGTAAACAAAATGAAATTGATATATTGAAATTGGAAAATGGAAAATGGAGAGTGGGAAGCTGATAGAGATTTGCTCAAATTCCATGCAAGGGATTACTTCATCTATTTATTTGGGCCTCCTCAAGCTTAACATTAATTCCCACACGTCACGCGGCTCTTCCTCCACCATAATCGATCCAAATCTCGACTGTCATTTCCAAACCTTAAGATCTAAACTAAACCCAACCACTTCTTCAAAATCCATCCTAAATCCACAACTACCAAATCCCCCACCATCAATTTCATCATTACCCACTGATCTTAATCTCAATTCAGACTATAATCCTCAAGGAGATTACTTGTTTGCTCGATTTACCGCTCTTAAGAGCTTTATTCCCGCTCATTCTTCTTCTCCTTCTTTGAACGAGCTGCAGAAGAAATTTGAGAATTGAGATAATGAAGAAGATGAGGTTGAGAAGTTGATTAGGTGGGCCGTGGATGCTGCTCACCTCAATCCCTCTCCTCCGTCCGATAGTGATGGTGAAGATGATACTAATCAAAGCGACAACGAAGATAGAGTGGTTAGTAAGAAGAAAAAGGGAAACGGAAATGATTATTTTCTACATTTATTAGCTGATGATGAACATGAAGTTTGATGAAGGGTGATCAATTGCAATGGATTTGATTGAATGTATTTGTGGATTTTTTGAATTTGGGGTTTTGAAGAAAAAGAGAAAGTAAAATAGATGCATTTCCCTTTATACCCCCTTCCAGCACACCTTTTCTGTCTAATAAATTAACGGAAGTTGGTTTGAGGGACTAAAGTGACACGCGGCAGATATATTAAGGTGTGAAAAGTCAAAAAATGAATATTATGGATGAAAGTGACAATTCGAATAAACATGAAGGGACTAAAATGTTAAAAACTCTAAATAAATAGGTGCTTACACTAATAAAATAAAAGAATTTAATCAACCAACATCACACTAACAAATATATTAAATAACATTTATTGATCCAAATAAATAGAGTTTCTTACATTAATAAATAAATAAATAAAAGTGCTTAACCAACCAACATCACACTAATAATAATATTAAATAACATTTATCCAAATTGGCCGAGGCCAAATAGGCTGATGCAAACCGGACAGTGACTCCAAAGTTCCATCTTCTAAATTGAAGACCCCTGTATCCGAATCTGAATTTTCGTTCTCATCCACGTTACTAGAAAGACGAACCGAATCTGAAAAATAAATATGATTCTTTTTACATCTCGAAAGGTCAAGTGATGAGATTGACCTTGCTGAATTGTAACCCAAAAACAAGATGTCATTGCCAATATTTTTCACCTCAACCCAACTTGAATTTCCCGAGTCAAACTTATATACTTTGAATCCTATGGTGCGAACCAAATATTTCTTACGAGTTTTATTATTATCAAAATATCTCCCAACAAGGACTAGATTGCCATCAGAACACACAGCCAAGTAACCACCCCTCCCTTCAGGAATTGGTACTCCTGATGCAATTTTAGTCACCTTCGTACCAAGACCAGTTCCAATATTTTCAAACGCGAAGAGCTCTCCAATATCAGTTAGAGCGTATAATTTACTCTCGTGGAAAATAATATCAACAAAACAAGATAAACCTGCATAAATGTGCGTCCATGTTTCATCATTACACCTACACCAAGCTAATTGGCGGGCTTGGCCATAAATGGAAACCACCACACATTCATCACAGGGAGCTGAAGACAGTATGACCTTCCTCAACAAGGCTAAACTCACATCATAAGAGCTTAAGCTCATCTCATCGACGAAGTCTTCATCAAATTGATAATCATTAGGCACATCATAACACCAGCGGACAATAAATTCTTCATCAACTTCATCAGGACGGTATTGTACGACGTCAGCAAACTTGGTTCTTTGGGGAAGTTTAATTTGAGCCCTGGTAAGAGGATTTATGAGATATATATCAGTAGGACTTATAGAATGAATGTCTTCGACCGTCACTATCCAGCCATAAGAAGATCCTTTAAACATCTTTCCCTGTGCCTCTGGTAAATAAATCTTATATATTTTCTCATCAATCAAGTTGAATAACCCATGTGATGCCTCTGTGTTGTTATTAAGCGGATGCATCAACCACAAAAGTTGCTTAACTTGGTGGTTAGGCAGCTTTGGAAGGTAAGAGTTCCATGCCACACAGAGAGCACGGATTCGAACTTTATCAATGTAGAGCACAACGTGATCTTCTATAGCCTTCAATAAATCTACCGGAAGTTTAGACCATGGGCCCATCACAAGTTCTGGTGAAAAAATAAGAAGCCATCATTTAACAAAAACATTGTAAACAAATATGCTTAGTTGATTTTAAATAAAAACATTGTAAACAAAGAAGCTTAGTTGATTTCTAAAGCTTCATTGCACAAGGGGGTACTGGTCAAAACAAAACACGTGAAAAAAAGGTAAAAACAAATATTCTGAAATTTCGGGGACACTACGATCTTTTACAAGAGGGATCATATGAAACAAGAAGAAACCAAAAAAAGAAAAAGAAAAAACACAACATAACAAAAGCGATAGGATATTTTGGAATTCTTTTCTAAAGCTTTCCAAAAACTTTAAGAATGCCGATTTAATACTTTTGGAAGTAATTATGCTTAAATTCTAACTTCAAATCAAATTCGAATTCCAAAACAATTGTCAAAAAAAATGGGAAACCTAAACAAACCCCTGAAAAAGGTAAAGGTCAACCGACAAGCGAAACAGTCAAAAGCTTACTTAATTAGGAGTTGGGACATCTATAATAGGTAGGGTAAGTAGGAAAAATATGCCCTACAAGTGCACACAACGGTTATGAGTTGGAAGTGAAATCACTATTTGGTAGCATAGTTGTATGGTAGATTTAAGTTTGGCGAAATTCTTTACCAAACTATAATGCATATGGATATGCTTGCACTTGTCTAATGCCTGGGCCGGAAGGCTGGCTGCATTACACAATTGCGTGGAGTATGCTTTGCGTTGCATGGGGATAGTCCCTCTCTCTATATATATATATCTCCCGCTGTTTTTTTCTCTTCATCACATCACATAATAATTACACTCTCCCTTTTAATTACCATATTATCATTTTAACACCCAAACAAGTAGGTACATTTAACCTACTTACCATATAGCTAAGTATGCTATTGTGGATGGTCTCACAATATACAAACTCAATTACTTACAATTTACAAAAAAAAATTCCTCCATTAAATTGTTGGAAAAGGTAATTCACAATTAATGGGAGCTTTTCACATTTCAAGAAATTAAAGGAATGGTCTGGTATGTGTGATTGAGTCTAAAAGATTGAGAATAATTAATGTAAAATGCCTTGAATATGTGTGAATCTAGAATGTTCTTGTAGTCTTATAAAGAGGACCTATTATGCAATCATGGAATCTAATAGACGAATTAACATCATATGTATAGATTGATGTGTGTGAACCTAGAACACTCTAGTAGTCCTACCCTTTATCTTCTTTCTTTTTCTTTTTTTCTGAAATAACAAAAAAGAGAAGAAAAAACAACTTTAACTTGGCGGAATACTTTTGAAAAAATAATAATCAATTTTGACAAAAAGATTTGTCTCCCTGATTAATAGGTTTTTTCAAAAGAAAACAAGAAAGAAAAGAGAATTTTTTTGCCTTTCAAAATAAAAAAGGTTCCGTCTTTGGAAAAAGAGGAGACTCAAAGCAACTAAATGAGAGACAATATTTCTGCCTCACAAATTAACAGTGAAAATAAGGGTATGAGGCTAGCATATTTGGTAAAAAAACAAGTAAAATGAAGGACTTGACTCCTCTCCATTACTCTTTCGGTTTAATTCCGTTCAAGGGGGTCTTGTTCAAATGCTAAAAGGATGATTTTTTTCAAGAAACTTGGTTGAGATATCACTCTGTGATGAGTAGATCATTTTCACAAAATTTTATCAAAAGATTCAATCTAGAAAATGGTGAGATGATGATCTAAAATTTGAAAGGTCAAAAATGAACAAATGAATCAAATTTTTACTACGCTCACTTCTGGTTTGAGTTTCATGACGAAAATTTGTGGATATGATCTTCTCATTATAGAATGATTCTTTACCAAGTTTCATAGAAAAAATTATCCGTTTAGCACTTAAACTAGACCCCTTTAAACGAAATTAGACCGAAAGGATAATGGAGAGGCATCAAGTACGTCCTTCACGGACCCAAACTCCAAAATTGAAATAGCAGTTTTACCAATAACCAAAATCAAAGGCAGCAATATGTTGGCAAGCATTAACCAAGTGAAAATCGAGAAAACCGCTAGCATTATAATTATAGAATCTAGAAAAATGAAGAATCACAAATTTTGAATTAATTAAAAGGAGTGTTGAAAAAAGTAATTCATAATTAATGGTAGGTTTTGATATTCCAAGAAAGGATTGGTTTAGCTAAGTCTGTGCATTGTGTAAGACTATCAACATAAAATGTCCTGGATGTGTGAATATAGAATGTTGCTATCCAATCAGACGATATGTAATCAAGGAATATATCAAGAGAAGAATTAACTTGCAAATAAAGACTTCCTAATATTTAGGGGAAGCTCTCCATAGTTCTATATCTCAAAACACACAATGTACCACCAACTAATTCAAAGCATGCTCAAATTCACATCACGATGCGGCCTTCAATGGCACGAAGGAAGTCGCATGCAACAAGGGACATGGCCCAGAAATACTTTCTATCCCATGCTCATTTTATGAGTAGATATCTTACATCCTTCATAATTTTTTGTAGAAATTTTATGTTCCTCAATACCACCAAAGAAAATTTCTTCATGAAAAAATTAAAGTGACAAAGTAAGAAGACATCTCCCCACAAGTCTAAACTTATTTTCCAACTTTTCACAAAAATAATCTGTTTTGGTTTTCCTTTTCTATATTGTTATCAAATGGACCCTAAAATTTCAATGTAATCCACGATTGTTCTGTACCCTTTCTACCTTTACATAAAAAATATTAGTTAAGTGCATTGTAGTTATTATCATACGTGTGTCTAGACAAAGTAGATGCATATTGGAGATTGCATCACATATTTAGGTGTATGTGATATATTGGTGCATGCGTATCATACATGTGTCGAGGCAAAGTAGATACATATTGGAGACTGTATCACATATTTAGGTGTATGCGATATATTGATGCGTATAGCCAGATTCTTAGCGTATCGCGATACTATTGCATGTATATCACACGATAAAAGGAATTACCTAAATTCAACGTTGAAAAGCTTTTTCCCTTGGCCTTCTATTTCGATCTAATAGATTGGCTTCATACTTGTATTGTGATTTTATTCCCCTCCTCAATTATTCTCCATTTGATTTATTTGTATTTTATTTTACCTTATTTATTAATTGTTACTCTATTAGCTCTAGTACTCTTTGATCTAGTTCACTTTTCTTGTTTCATTGCCATTGAACTATATACAAGATGTTTATTTGAATTTTACGTTATATCAATTTTATACATTCTTTTTTCATTCTAATGATTATATTGTGTACATTGAATTATTTAAATACGATGATATTTGAATTTTTAATGTTGACGTCAAGACCAGATTTATCTTAGATGGAATATATAGTAAGACTGTCTTTTATTCTATTTATATATATGCATAAAATATATTCATATAATATCTTAAAAACCAAAGTGTATATTATGACACACAACATGCCATACATTTTTGACAAAACAATACGTCTCCAATTACATCTTTCTTAAATGTGATAACGGGCTTTGTGTTGTGATTTTTTTTTCTTTTTGCATGAATCTGTATAATAGGTATAAATTGTGTAATTTCAACTATGCTTTCTTATATATATTTAATGTCTTAGGTATTAACTTAAGTTTATGATTATATATGCTAGTTCAATTTTGCAACCAAAAAGTACTAAAATTAAATAATTCACGAATGAAACAATTTTAAATTGTCAAATTTGTAAATTAGAGGAGAGCCAAACGGGCTTTGCATGAATTGAATTTTGATATAAGAGAGCCTAGAGTATTGTACCTAAATTGGAGCAGCAGCCGTTGAATTTGTATCGGAGATAGAATTGAATAATCACTATAGAAACAAGCTAGCAACGAATTAATTTAATTGAATGACTATGGATACAAGCAGCAAGTTCGAATTGAATAATCACTGTATGAATACAAGCAAACGAACTGCTAGATCGAGAAGCCGATTTATAAACTGGGAGCGATGATTTCGGAGGGCGAGCACGTCTTAGAAAAGGAAAAGCTAGGGTTGTGCTGGGTTTCCATTTCCCCTTCTCTCCCTTCCTTTTTCTATTTTGGTTTTGGTTTTGATTTTGATTTTTCTATTTGTAACATCATCCACGATGGTAAGTATTGTACGGTAAGTAAGACAAATTTGTCTCAAAAGGCTAGGCATTAGTTAAGGAAGGTAACTAATGCAATAGGAAGGCAGCTAGTGCATGTAGGATAAGTAAAGTAAAGCTGTCCTTTGAAAACACGCAATGATTAAACATCAAATATGGTAGCATAATATAAGGAACTTTGTCGTAATGTATTATCAACTAAAGAAAAAATATCTTAAATCTCAACCACATAAAATTGTTTATCTATTATATAGATTGATAGTTTTATACCATATGCCACAATGTGTCGCATGGGCATTTGGAGTGTTTTTCTTTCACCTACTTATTTTTTTTTCTCTTTAGTAAGTTTACTCTCTTAAAATACCACATAATATATAGGATAATTAATAGGGGTGGAATCGGTCAGTGAACCGAAACGATTAAAATCCGTGTATATAAATGTTATCTGATATCGTTCCGACAAAATTGGTTTTACCTAATTTCGATTTATCCAACTGAGTCGGTCAGAGCGGTTTGGTTGGTTCTATTCAGTAATTCACCCCCTGCATGTTCATATAGGGCCCGTTTGGTTGTCCTTTAAATTGCGAATTAGATAATTTACAATTAAGTAATTTACAAAATTTTCATTTATTAGTGTTTGGTTGTGTAAATTGAACAATTGTAAATATGATAATTGATAATTCAAGTTGATTCACAAAAACTCAAATTAAGTCATTTCAAGTAAAACTTGAAATTGCCTAATTCTAGAATTAGATAATTCATTCAAACTCTATTTTTCGATAAGATTTAGTTTCTACTCGTGATATTGATGCATCTAAACAAAATTTTAAATAACATAGATCGAACAATATATAACATGTTTTTATTCTAATAATTAGAATTTCTCATTTAAGTTTTTCAAACACTATTTGAATTAGAATTGAATTATTCATAAATGAACAAATTCACAATTCTTCAATTGAAAATTAACTAATTCTAAAACTAGGTAATTTACGCAACCAAACGGGCCCATATTGAATACCATTCACTTCAACAAAATGACTACATTGAGCACCAAAAAGGCAAAACAAAGATCAATTGCCCTCAAAATGAGCTGCAACAAACACATTTACACAGTGAATAAAATCTCAGAGCTCAAAGTTGTGAAAAGTGAAAACTTAAAAACAAGATACACAAGTATTCCTTTCAAACATCAAAGTTGAAACTCATTAAGTAAACTCAAATAAACTATTAATTAACCATCCAAACTGTACGTGAACACAATTGAAAAAGACAAAACAAAAGATATTTTGATTGATTGTAGAAAGGATAGGATACTTTGATTGGTTCACTTTCCACCATAATAAAAGATCAAAATCGGATGTGTTGATATTGATTGTTTCATAAAAAGAATTACCCTATGTTTGGGAGTTCCAATTTGCAGAGAAACGAAGAGAAAATGAGATAAAGTTTATCCGTTCTCTTGTTTGAGAGTTTTTTACAGAGAGAATATATACAAGCTAAAGAAATGGAGAGAAAATTAATTAAAACTTTCTCTTTAAATCGTTCTCTCCAAATCGGATCGGAAAAATTGTAACATTATTTTCCTTCTTAAACTCCCAAACATAAGAGAGAAAATTATTTTCCTTTCTCTCCCATACTGTTCCCTCGGAATAGAAACTTTCTCTTCTTTTCTTTACTCTCCTAAACTCCCAAACACAACGTTAGGGTTTAGGGTTTTCTTTTGCGTTTTGTCAATTGCGTGGGAGTGTGGGACCATATGCAATTAATAATTATCACTTATAAGTGGTAAACTTATTAATTATATTTAATTAGTTATGTAAATATATAATTTATAATTGTAATTATATAAATAATATAAAATATTAAAATTTGTTATTAATTTAAAATTAAGGTCAGTCGATTCGATTTGGAACCGATTTCTTGGCAGCAAATTACCGTCACTACTGCCAGCCACCGGTCGGTTCAGAAAACTGCCCAGTTTTATTATTTCATCGTAATGTCGGAAAATCGATCCACGTCGGCCAGTCGAAAAAGCAGTCGATTCAAATTTTTTTCGTAATTTTTGCCAGCCCTAGTAATTGATACAAAAACCCTAAAGTCTGGGTCAGATTCTACTCGCATTCTTGAATTCTAAGAAGTGGCAAACAGAACCCTAAAATACATTAAGTAATCTATTATAAACATATCGATCTGCTTAACCCCGTTAATTTTTTTTAACAGCTTGCTAATGTTGTTTACATGTGCATCCAACTTGGGAAAAAAATATATATAAAAATAAATAAATAAATAAAATGAATAAAGGAAAAAAAGGAAGATGAAGAAGATGCACAGCCACATCCCTCCCCCTCCCCCCACCCCCATAGCCCACAACCAAACCACTCTTCCCCACCCCACTGCTATAGACGCTACCTCATCGCCTCTCTGTCTTCTCTATCTGCACCGCAAAATTTGTATTGTAATTATTCAATTTTAATGGTGAGTATTTAAAAAACCTTTTGATGTATTTTAGTGTTGGGTATGATTGGAGAAAATAAGAAGAAGAATAGTAACCCCTTTCCACGCCCTCCCTCCTTACCTAGCGATTTCTCATTATCTCTTTATAATTTCTTAATTTCTCTGAAAACCTCCTCTCCACTCATATACATTCTCCCAATTTACATACAATTATAGATCGTTAAGTGAGAAACAAAGAAAATGATTCGGTCGTACGTGACATAGACAGCTGGAGATATGTTTCAGTCGCCGAAGCTGTGGAGACAGACTGTTATGGCACATGGAATTGAAGGCTCGCGCATTTGGCTATTTCTCCATCCATGTCATTGAGGCCAATTCCATCTTTGAGGACCAAAGTTCATATTTTAACCTCACTGTCGCCTACTTATGTCAGCGTTTACGACAGTCATAGTGGCTCCGAAGCATCTCGATTTGTGGCTGTGGAGGTAGGGAGGAGTGGTTGTACTATGGCGATGGGGAGTGGGGGGAGTGGTGTAGCTATGGCGGGGTGATGGGGGGGAGGGGGTTGGAAGGTGGTGTTACTGTTGATCATCTTCTTCTTTTTCCTATTTTTCTTCCTTTTATTTTTCTAGAAATTAGGTAGAAGGGCTTATTACACATTAATTTTTACCAAAAATCCAATAAATAATATTTTTTTAAATGAAGGGCCTATTTTTAATTGGTAATTAGAGTAAGAGACCTATTTTGTTTTATATTTTAAATGAATGTATTTGAATAAATTTAAATATCATTTAATTAATAAAAACATGTTATGTATTACCTAAATTACCCCTCTTTATGAAATTTGCACAAAAAATATGGACTGCAAAGTTCATATTGCAGTGAAATATGAACTGCAAAGTTCATATTGCAGTGAAATATGAACTGCAATATGAACTTTGCACTAAAAATATGGACGGCAAAGGTTACATTACAGTAAAATATGAATTGCAAGATGAACTTTGCACCAAAAATATCGACTGCAAAGTTCACATTGCAGTGAAATATGATCTGCAACGTTTATATTGCAGTGAAATATGGAGTGCAAAGTTCATATTCCAGTGAAATATAGACTGCAAAATTTATATTGCAGTCCTTATTTTAATGCATATTGGTATTTTTTAGTTTATTTTAAGGGTTGGGATGTCATTTTACAATGAAAAAAAAAAAGACACATGTCATATTATCAATAAAATAAAAAATAGACCCTTTATTTACAAAAAAAATTATTCTTTGGCTTTAGTGTGAAAATCTTTCTCTAATAAGACCTTTTTTTTAATTGTCCCTTTATTTTTTAGGTTAGTTGGATCCATATGTGAGCAACATCAACATTCCATCAAGAAATATTGACGGAGTTAACTAGTGGGTTTAAAACATAACACTTAATGTACTTCAGGGTTCAGCTTGCCACTTTTTAAACTTGAAGGATATTTGACCAAAACTTTAGGGGTTTTCCTTATATATATATAGTTTAGTTAACCTAATTACAGGATGATTTTTTTTTATGAACTTTGGGCAAATAATTATGTAGATCATTTTCACCAAGTTTCATCAAAAAATTAATTTGTTTACTTATTTAAGGGGAATTTTTATAATTAATCCGTCATTGCTTTATTCCACACTTAAATGCATAAAAATCTTACTTTTACGTAAAATAATTAAACTAGTATAGCAAATAAGTAGGAGTCGATCTTAATTCAAATTAATACCTTTAAGATGGGAAGTTTGTCAAAATCAAAGATTTTATGAACCAAGATTAATTTATTTTTTTTGAATTTTGATTATGAAATTATCTAAACTAAAAACTAAACCAATTAAATTAAACAAGCAAATAATTAATATAAATAAATTCCAAATAAAGAGAATCTACCACCATGAACATAAATAAAAAGTAGTTAATTATATTTTTAATATTCATCCCTATTATATAAACAAAATTTAAAATCAGCATAATTTTTTTCTTTAAAACTAATGTAAATAAAAATAGACGTCGCCTATATCCCTAATTATGGTGATCACAAGAGATCCCTTATTTATTTAAAAAAAATTAAAGCATTAGAAAAAAAACACACATTATAATAATGATAATTTAAAAATCTATTATTATTCAGGACGAATTAATGATTAAAAATCAATTATAATTAAATTAAGCACATTACATCCATGGTGGTTTCATTCCTCCTTTTTGAGAGACAATTTAGCCAAGTATATTAATTAAAGAACACATGCGAATAAAATAATAATTCATTATTACAAACTATAGGAAAAAAAAACTAGAAAACGTCCATGATTATAATACTTGAACTATGAGGATTTTTTTTCTCTCTAGAACTCTTTAATAATATCTATATTCTATATATTCTATCTCTTGTATCTATCTCCATCTATCTATATATTTTATCTATATTTTAGGTCTAAAGAATAGGTCTATATATAAGGATAAGAGATATAAGTTTAATGTATTTAGGAAATTAGAATTAGAAAATAAATAATAAATTTAAGTTTAATTAGGATCTAATTAAGAGAGAAAAATGAGTTGTATTTGAATTAGGAAAGTTAATATGGAATTGGAGTCTCTTTATTTATTTTCTTTTCTGATCTTTAATTGACTTTTTCCACCTTTTTAGATTTTTTTCTCACATTTTACTTTTTTCATACAAAAGACAAAATAAATATTATTTACTCAACATTTTAAGCATTAATTATATACTAGCAAAATATTATTTTTAAGTTTAAATTACAATTTTAGGCACTTATCTTTTACCCCCTCAAGTTGGTTGGTCCGTATTTAAAGATCAAAAAATTGGTCCTTAGGAGAAGGGGACTTATATACAGGTATAATATTTCCTGGCTTTAACATACTTCTATTTTAACACCCAAGTACTTATATGTAATCTACTTATCATACTACTATATTTACCATACTACTAAGTTTCTTGTTGTATATGCTTTAAATTAAAAAAAAACATTATTTAGTAGTTTAAGGATATGGTAAACTTAAGTCCAGCTAGGTCAATTAATATACGTCGAAAGGTTTTAGATTAGATGTTTAATAATTTTATATAATTTATACGTCGTGTTATTGTAACCACTTGGGTTATCCCCAAAAATAGATAATCCAAGTTTAAATTTAGGATCACTACATCCACATGTATATGAAGAACCTTTCTATTACACTACTGATTTGTGATATTTTGGGTCATTACAATCTCCCCCCGTCAAATACCTTACGTTCTCACCATACTGGGATCACAAACAAATAGTCTCAACTCTTACTAGCAACATCTAGTAATTCCTGTTCAAGGTTAGCCACGTACACAAACACTATCAACAATATCCACACTTAACGTGGTAGTGAACTGGGTCTACTTTGAAACTATATTGGTCACGTGCGGATTTTTACTTATATTTTTTAAAAAATACAAAATATTAATCAAGCCCCCACTAAATTGGAATCATGCCTTCGTCACTGATTAAGCCCTAAATTATTTAAACTCAACTAAATATGACTTTATGTTAACTTGCATCCAAATATAGATAAAAAAAGCAAACAATTCAAACGGTCACTAACTTTAAATTTAATACCAATTTCGCCATCTTAATTCAAAACGAATAAGTTTGGCCGTCAAATTTTAGAGTGAGTTTTAACTTGCCCTCTTTATCTAATTTGGCTGTTAAATGGACATAATGAAAACATAAATGAGACACCCTTAAATAAAGTCATGTGCCCTGCACATGTCTTCAATCCGTCCAGTTTAGCAGTCAAATTGAACAAAGTTGGCACATTAAAACTTGCTCAAAAAATTATTAACTAAATATGTTCGTTTTAAAGTTTAATGACCAAAATAACGGTTCTAGAGTTTAACATCCATTTGAGCTGTTTAATCTAGAGATGAAAATATGAATATCTTTTGTGTTTAATCCTCTAAACCTCTAGGGCTTTATGAAAAAAATCCATAATCCAAGCAGGGACGAAACTAGGAAATAATTTTGGGGGGTGGGGGAACAATTTTTTCAACAACATTATATATTTGGTAGCAAAGTATATGGTTACACTATACAAAATATTATTTTCAACTGTCTTAAATAGCTTTGATAAGGTCAATAAAAAGTAGCATTAAGCCATTAAAGTTTAATATTGCTAGACTTGTACTCGACGTTGTTTAAACTCACGAAATCCATTAATGATTGATTATGTAATTTTATCAAAAAGGATCAGTTCGTACGGACTGGTCCACACTTGAAAATTTTCGTATATATATAACATTTCTAGACGTTGAAATTTTAGATTTTTAGTTAACCCACTTCTCATTTGAATTTTTTGATGAAATTTTGTGAAGATGATCTACTAGTTATAGAGATCATTCTCACAAAGTTTCATGAAACAATTCATATGTTTACCCCTCAAAATGAACGGTCCTTAAATTAACTAACTTAAGGACAATCCTTAAGAGAATGGGACTAATATATATATATATATATATATATATATATATATATAATATATATATATATATATTATAGTTTAATATTAAGTTAGTGGCGGGAGATTGTGGGTTTGGCCCACTTTTAGTTTAATAATAAATTAAATTAGTGGTTGGGCAAATTGAAAATAGAAAAACTTGAGTTTTTTAGATAATTGGTGTCTTATTTTAACTTATTTTGGTAAATAGGGTCCTTTTAGTCTTATTTAGTCAAATAGGGTAGTTTTGACTGGGGACTACGTGGACCACTTTGTTTAATATGAGGGGACCACTTGTAATTACAAGTTCCCACCCTAGGCTTTCTTAGATTAATTATGTCTACCCTCATTATTTTAAGAATAAGGAATCTAGTCCAACCAATTTATGTCGTCTATGTCTGGATTTCTATTGTCGTCTGTATTAAAATTATCAGACGAGTCTTCTGCTGGTGAATCACTGTCTGGTTCACTAGGTGAACTTGGTGGAAGAGATCTAAGTGTTTCACTCTAGCTTAATCCATATGGACATTGATGGAGCTGTGAAGCTGTCAGCGGTCTCAACGGGAAGTCTATTAAGTCTAAGGCTTCTAGCCTATAATCTGGGATATTCCAATTTATATCGTATACAATATCTCTAATGGGATTTAAGATATTGTTTTCTATAAATGAGTCTAATTCTTGATCTCCGTAATTGGATAACAACTGTCTGTAAGCATGTAGGTTATACGTACTAGCTGTCTCTATAAATCTAAGACATCTAATTCCTCCGTTTTCACATAGGAATTCTACAATCTATGCAAGTCTTCTTCTATGCACAAACTTTAATTTTTCTAAAGTTTTTTGCAGTATATGTCTAAGATTATGTATTCCTCCAGTAACGTCTACTTGAGCGTTATCTCTTCCTTGAGGAAGGTCTCTTCGAGGATTATTTACTTCCTCTTCATATATATTTTCTACTAAGGATTGAATATAATTATCCGTGGCGTCTTATAAGTCTGGGAGTTTCCTTACTTCTTTAGATACCCACTTGCAAACATGGTGTATATAGGGAAAGGTTCCTCGTGATCTGAAATGTGCGGTACGCACCAGTCTTTGTTCCTCTAGATCAATTAGATCCCACCTTAGTATATGCTGGGTACTTCTATTGTCTGTCTAATTTACAAAGTTCTTGTAATCTCTGTCTATTTTGCTCATAAATTAACTATGTGTGGATTTTCTTGTCTTAAAATTTTAGCTATCAATAAGTATTCGCAAATAGTTTAAATATTAATATACCTGAATAAAACGTCTGGTCCATCTTGCTTCTGATCGCCTTTCTTGCATTCTTCTTCCGTCTGCGGTCTGTTCTATATCCTTTGTGTTTGTTCTCGCTGTTCATCCACTTGAAAGGATTGGTCGTCTATTTTCTTCCTACGCCTCAACGCTTAACGCACCTTTACTAACGGCTCACGATTACGGCACCTGCCAGTAATAACTCAAAATCGGCCACTCACCGATCTTGTATGAATCAGAGAAAAAGTCCTTACTGGGAACTCACGTAAAGATAGGTCTAATTTTTGAAAAATTTAAGCAGAACTCAGAGATCTAATGAAAGTTGTAGTGAAGGAGAAACATAATTTTATTCAAGAAATATTACTATTACAAACTACTCGCTTTCCTTTTGCTAACTAGAGGAATCTTTACTCACTCATGCTATGTAAAATAAACTAATCTAGCTGTGAAGGAAAAAACTCATACCTCTAAATAAAAACTAATTCTCCTTATAAAGAGGAGATACAAACTCCTTAACCTTCTATCGGCTGCTAAAAGCTATCCGGTTTACTAGACATGCCACATAGCTTTAAACGCCTTTTGGCGAGTAGTGAGTGAAGGAGGCTGTCGACACAACTAACAAACAATTACTCACAATTATACACACTAGGTGTTGCTTTTATGGGCCCCATCGACATGTGCATGCACAGTAATGAAACAGTCTTTCTACAAAGTAAAAGCAAAAGCAAAATTTACAATTTTAAAAGATTCGTCTAGTCTGTCTAATAATTATAGGTCTCTGAGTCATCATTGCTTACGTTTCTTCATAAGCTGATGTCTTATTCTCTTCTTCTTGCGTCACTAGTCGTCGGTTGTTACCTTGATGTAGTCGTTCGGGCTGGATGCCCTACTAGTGATGCTTTGTTGGTTTGTCTGCGTGGAGCCTTTAATGGTGCCCCAGTATTCTTCTATATTAGCAATATTGGAGGTGGTAGCTTGTATTATTACCTCCATGCCCTTGGTATGTCCTCTAGTCATCCTCCCTCCAAAGGGTTCTTATGCTTGGATGATTAGGTCTTCTTCTTGGCACGCTGTGTACCATTTTTCTTCACTTAAAAGTTATTCCATAATCCTTAGAATTCCTAAGGACCTGTTAACCTTTAAGGCTGTGGGATTCTGTTTTCTTTCAATGGGCTCAAGTTCAGCTGAACAGAGTCCTTTTATGTCTAGGCATGGCTCTTTTGAGAGCCGAACGAGCTGGATCCCATAATCTCATAGTTGAACCCGGCTTTAGGTCTAATAGAATAGTTTCTCAAATAGAGGGGAATGTATTCTTTAACTGTCTCAATGTAATTGGCTACTTTTTCGTTAAAACAATATGCGTCTGTAGTCTCCTACATGAGAATTTGTCCAATGAGTCCTTGGCTAGCCAGGAGCTCGACTGGAATGTCTGTCTTTCCTCAAATATTTATCTGGGGTATCTCTTCACAGAATCCCTTGATGAACGAGGCATGCCCTGGAATTGTTCTGTTGAAGAGATAATTACATATTTCTTTTAGGGTTTTGAAAATGTCTGAGTCTAGGTTCATCGTTTTTTTCATTTTCTACCTCTCGTTCCTTTCTCAACAGAGTAAGAAGGTTGATGAATTTTTTTTTTCTCATAAACAAGATCTTTTTTCTTGTTTTCCTTAGGTGAAATGGTTTGAGCTGTTACTCTAGCATAAGTTATCTCTTGGGGTCTAAGAACTTCTATTAAGTTCCTTGGAAGAGCTGGATTTATCTGTGAGATAGCGAGGCACTATGTCTTCATAAATCTGGCTATAGCAACCAAATTTTGTCTGAACTCTATTTTAAGGTTGTTAGAATGGTTCCACTATATAGCGTTTATGAGAGTGAGAGTCTCCTTAGTAAATTCTCTTCTGAATGTAACTAAGTATGAAAATCTCTGGTCTGGTCTGTATTCGGGGAAGAACATTCCTTCGATAATCTTGTTTGTCTACAAATTTTTTCACTCCTTTTTCCTGGATGAATGAGCACATCATTTAGATTTTCTAGAATAGGTCTAAGTAACTTCAGCTTGTTTCTGCCGCTGGTCTAGGTCTGAGGGTCGTATGCACCCTGTAGATACCTGGCAACTTCGACCTGGTCGATGAATCTAGTCTTTCTGCCGGAGCTTTCGCCGGTCTCCATTGGTCTATTCTGATTGTCTGTAGACAACATAAATTATAAGATTTTCTGCAAACATAGATTTACTTGAAATAATATCAGGAACTGTATTATTTTTTCCCTTAATATGAATTCTGCTCAAATCATAATCACTAAGAAACTATTACCATCTAATTAATCTATTAGTATTTGATCTATTTAGATATACGTATCTAAATCCTACTCCGTAACTAGAGTCTGTATACACCGTAAAGTGTTTAGGTTTTAAAAAGAGCATATATTTTTCTATTACTCTTATAATAGCGAGAACTTTTTTTCTCGTGGGTTGTGTATCTTGTTTCGGGATCAGTGAATGTCCCTGAGCTATATTCACACAACTTGTTTTTTTTAATCTGATAGTTTAAAGCATAGTAGATTGCGCTCAATTATTTATCTGGAGCGTTTGTTTATACTATAAAGATGTCTTCTGCATTAGGCATCTCAAGTCCATAGATATTTTTTACTTGTTCTTTTAATTTAGTCATTATTTCTGTGTCGTCTTTTGTCCAATTAAATGGATTAGTCTTTTCGGTTCCCTTTAGTTTGGTGGTAAGACTTCTTCTTTTTCTTGCTAAATCTTTAAGGTAGTCTGTAACACAATTAAGCAATCCAAGAAAGCTTTGTAATTGTTTTCTGTCATTAATTTTATTTGAAAAGTCTAAAATATTTCTAATAATATGGTCTAAAGGAGATATATTTCCATGTCTTATATGGGCTCCTATAAAGTATATTTCTTCTTGAAATAGAAGCATCTTTTTATGAGAAATAATAATACCATGATTATCAAATTCGGCTATTATTGTTCTAAGATGTTCTATATGGTCTTCTTCTGTATGACTTGCAATTAGTATAGCATCAATGTATACTAAGGAAAATTCTGAAAACTTTCTAAAAATGCCGTTTATTCTTCTTTGGAAGACTTGGGGTGTATTTTTTTTATACAAATGGCATTACTAGCCATTCATACTTTCCTTGTGGTACGCTAAACGCTATCCACGGTATGGAGTCTGGATGCATTTTGAGTTGCCAGAATCCGAACTTACAATCAAATTTGCTGAATATATATATTTCTATTTTCGATAAGACTAATAAAATTATTCTTATTTGGTATTTTATATGAATCGAACTCACAATTCTTATTGAGAACTTTATAGTCTAATACCATTGGCTTTTTTTCTCGTTTCTTTTTTGATTCATTTTCAATATAAAAGGCAAGGATATTATGTCTACTAATGCTTTCTTAAATCATTCCTCCCTTAAGTAGATTGTTTACTTCTGTTTGGAATTCTTTTCTATCTCTCTGGGAATATCCTTTCTTATATGTGCCTCCATTTATGGTGGCGTCTGAGTTTATGGGTATAATCTGGTAATATGCCTTATCTCTTTCCTTTTTTTCTATAGGATTTTCTCTAGTCGTAGGAATTGCTAATTCATTGATCTTATCCTTTTGTACTTCTAAGGATCTAATGTCTATCTTTTTTCTCTTTTTTATTTCTTGGACTGCCAAGAGATGATGTCTAATCTGATCAACAATTTCTTGTTGGATTAATGTTATCTGTTTATAACATTTCTTGTCTGGACTAGTGCATTTATATTTAAGAGGGGCAGTAATTTCCTTTACTCCACTATACTTAGTTGTAGAACTCTGAGGGGGGACCCATGAAGGTTTTACTTGCATAAGGTCAAATGCTCTATCTCGAGATAGGAACATAGTCTGTGTGTCAAATTTGCTAGTATGTGACAATTCTATTTTATCATCATATTGAGCAAATAGTTGAGTCATTCGAAGGAAATCATTTCCGATAAAAAGATTTTTTGTGAATTTACAAGCTAGGTCCATGACATAAAATTCATGTGTAAATTCATTTTCTCCTATTTGAAAATATATAGGAATAGTCTGTAATGGGAGTTCAAAATAATCCCTATTAGCAACTTGTCCGGAGATAAGTTGTTTGTTAGGTCTATAATACTCATACGAAAATGCATTTGATTTGCAAATACTAATAGTACAACCGGTATCAATCATAGCAGAGAGTAGTTTATGATAGTCTTGATTAAGGATTTTTACTTTAATGAAGCTTATAAATAATCCTTTAGCTAGGATTCCTAGATTATTTTGTTATCTGATTTCAATTCCCTTTAAAGGATTTGGAATATCAGGGATTGTCTTAGGAGGACATTCGTCTATTTTTCTTTCCCTCCTTAATTTTTTTGAGTCTATTTGTATCAATTACTTGATAGTATTTTTTTATGTCTGTGTCTAGTATATGATCATACTTATTTTCGTACACAGTACAAAATTCCTATCTCCAACAGTCTTCATGGTAATAAAGCTTGCATGTAATGCATACCATGAATAATTCAAGTGATATTGTCGTAAAACAATAATCATAAGTAAAGTCTGCAGGGCTACATTTTATTTTGAATTTACACCTATGGCTTGGATTCGTGTAGCACCGAGGTATTCTAACCATTTTTTATGGTTGAGAAGGCCACTATCACTACATGAAACAGACACTTAGGAGACATACAAATTATGTCTCCTAAGAGCTGATGTATGTCGCCCAAGCCTTAGGCGACATACCCTATGTCGCCTAAGTGGTGTCTTGTAAGTAGTGTGGCCTAAGATCTTAAGCGACATATAAATAAAGTATGTCGCTTAAGTGGTTTACTTAGGAGACATAAGCAATAGAGTATGTCGCTTAAGAGGTTTACGTAGGAGACATAAGCAATAGAGTATGTCTCCTAAGTGTTACACTTATGAGACATACTCTATTGCTTATGTCTCCTACGTAAAACTCTTAAGCGACATACTCTGTTTGTAATTCGCTTAAGTGTTAGACTTAAGAGACACATAAAATATAGTATGTTTCCTAAGTTGTACACTTAGGAGACATACTCTATTGTTTATGTCGCGTAAGTATACAACTTAAGCAACATATGATATTCGTATGTTGCTTAAGTGGTGATCTTAGGAGACATACAAATGTATGTATGTCGCTTAAGTTGTGATCTTAGGAGAGATACAAAGTTAAGTATGTCGCTTCAGTGCTAATCTTAAGAGACATACAAATGTATGTATGTCGCATAACTATGTTTGATTAAAAGTATTGACCACCACTTAGGAGACATACTTTAATTTGTATGTCTCCTAAGATGTTCCAGACCTTCATTCTAAATTTGATACCAATTCATTCACACACAACAAAATTTCTACAAATCAACCTGTAATATAAATTTGATACCAATTCATTCACACACAATTAAATCACACAAAAGGAGGCCAAAATTAAAATGTACAAAGTCTAATATTTACAAGCCAAAATTAAAATGTACAAAGAGTACAAGCCAAAATTCAAGTATAGAATAAAAATACCATAAGTCTAGCAATAGAGAAAAGAAAGAAGTCGATATATAAATATGCAAAATAATATATATATAAACAAGTCTATCACTAAACCTCTCTTGGTCTACCATCACCCGTAGGAAGATTCGCCATCATCGACGATACTAGATCCCGTACCCGCGCTTCCATCGCCTCATCGCTTGCTTTCTGTCGCGCTTCCATCGCCTCTCAACATGACAAATGAAATTGAAAAATAAATTGAAGAAAAATATTCTCACATATTTTATATCATATATATTTACCATAGTTTATGGGATTTTAACAACCTTCAAGTCCACTGTTTTTATAAAAATCACCCAGATCAGAATAAATAACATTAGACTCCGAAATTTACACAGAAGATTAATAACACATTCAAATTACTCTATGATTTATTTCATAATTTTTGAGTTAGTTTTAGGAAGCTAAATAAATTGTTGAAACAGTAAACACAGTGCTGTCAGTACAGAGGGCAGATTACTTTCTTATCTTCAAAAATTCACACACAGAAATTTATAAGTCCTATGTCAATAAATTTCTGATATGTTGTTCCTCCACGAGTCTATTTTATTATCCAAGTGGAATTTCTAATTTTCATCTTGTAGTTTTTGAGTTATAAATGTTTTAGTACAGTAAGGTCAGATTTGACAGATTTACAGAGATAATCCAAATATAACATGAAAAATAGTAAATAAACTATACTAACTCTAAATAAAATTTGAGAGAGAGATAGAGTATTACTTTTAAGATTTGAGAGAGAGATAGAGTATTACTTTTAAGATTTGAGAGAGAGATAGAGTATTACCTTTAAGATTGAAGGTTTGAAGAACCGAAGAAGCAAATCGAGAATTTGGGGAAGAATCGAAGGAGGCGTTGTGTGGAGTGAGAGCTAGAGAGTGGAGTCTGAAGGAGTAAAAATTATACTAGGTCCATGGTGGCTGGAGAATGGGGGCAGCGTGGAGATGGAGGAGGTGAGAGAGAGAGGTCAATGGTGGCAGGGGAATGGGGGAAGCATGGAGATGGAGGAGGTGAGAGAGAGAGGTGAGGTGAGAGTGATAAAGATTAGGTCTAGAAATTGGGGATATATACCACACACTTAGGCGACACTTATTTATGTGTCTCCTAAGATTAACTCTTAAGAGACATACATGTATACCTACGTCGCCTAAGTAAAAAATATTTGCCTCTTTTTTTTTCGCGGAAAATTTTAATTTTTGGCAGAGAACTCAATTTTTTTTAAAACATTTTAGGTGACATATTAATTGATGTATGTCTCTTACGAGTAGACTTAGGCAACATATATATACCTATGTCGCCCAAGTAAAAAAAAATTGCCCCCTTTTTTTTGGCAAAAAATTCGAAAAAATATTTCGCGGTAAATTCAATTTTTTTTAAAACATCTTAGGAGACATACTAATTAATGTATGTCGCTTAAGAGTACACTTAGGAGACATACAGATATAAGTATGTCGCCTAAGAGTTTTCAGTTTTTAAAATTAATTTCGTTTTTTATTTATATAAAAGAGTTTTCAGTTTTTAAACATTTCCTAATGCCCATTTTACCAATATTAAATACATAAAAAATTAATTTTGGAAACCCAAAAAATCATATCAATAATATAAAAGACTGATAATATTGAATGAATGTATTAAACACTAATAATTGTCTTTTATGTTACAAATTTGAAATGTAAATGTAAAAATTTATGTTTAATGGTAAATAAACTAAATATTCAGTCAGTTTTTAAAATTAATAACCATTTTTATTTATTTTATTATATACAACAATCAGTTTACTTAATTAATCTAGTTTGTAACAATTAATTAACTTGATTAATAACGCTTACAATAATAGAAAAACCAATCGATTTAATTACAAATAATAACAATACAACATTAATTGTAGTCATCATCGTCACTATGATCCTGATCCTCTTCTTCATCATTATCGTCAATTAAGAAATCATTGTTAAACCCTTCTGCAACGTCGGAGTCCTCATTCTTGTCATCATCGTCGGGAATATCTATTCGTAGTACTGAACTAAATTCGATAAATAAACTAGATATCATAAAACAGTTCGCATCAGGCTCTTGATACGGTTCGTCTACTTCATATAGATGACTGGCGGTTGCATCCCTTGATAGTGTGCTTTCACTGTATGTACCTCAGTGAAACATCATGTTAACGAGTTTTCAACCGACACTAGCCGACAGATCATCTATACAGAACACTTTTCTTGCCATCTTGGCAAGAATAAATGGGAACTCGTCGTACCAACTAGTCCAAGTGTTTATAGATAAAAGACCACAATCTAACTTTGTGTTACCGGGAACATTAGGACCTGTGTTGTACCACTTACACCTGAACAACACAATTGACATGCCTCCCGCATACCTTAGTTCGACAACTGCTTACAGAATCCCATAATATATGATGTCACTACCCACTACCATCACTCCACTATTCCGACTCTTTCAGATGTGGTCTCGCCACCAACTAACAAACTTGACACCATTTACGTCACACTGTGAATAAATGGGTCAACTCGCTGGTATAGATGCCAGAATTTGTCGCCTAAGATAAGTCATTCAAACCCCACAAATCAACCTGTGTTATAAATTTGATACCAATTCATTCACACAAATTTAGGGATAGATAGTTAGAAAAAATTTAGGGATTGAATAAAACGAAATTTTCCCTTAATTTATAATTATCACTTAGGCGACACACTTATTTATGTATGTCTCCTAAGATTACCTCTTAAGAGACATATATAAATATCAATGTCGCCTAAGACTTTCAATTTTTTGCCTCCTTTTTTCCCGCGAACAAAATTTTTTACCTCTTTTTTTTCGCGAAAAATTCAAATTTTTTTAGAAACTCTTAAGCCACATACTAATTTTTTATGTCTCTTAAGATAAGTATTTAAGAGACATACAAAATTAGTATGTCCCCTAAGAGTCTCAATTTTTTGCCTCCTCCTTCCTGCGAACAAAATTTTTTTGCCTCTTTTTTTTCGCGGAAAACTCAAATTTTTTTAGAAACTCTTAGGCGACATACTAATTTTGTATGTCTCTTAAGATATATACTTGAGAGACATACAAAATTAGTATGTCGCCTAAGAGTCTCAATTTTTTGCCTCCTTCCCGCGGACAAAATTTTTTTGCCTCTTTTTTTTTCGCGAAAAATTCAAATTTTTTTAGAAACTCTTAGGCGACATACTAATTTTGTATGTCTCTTAAGATATGTACTTAAGAGACATACAAAATTAGTATGTCGCCTAAGATAAATCAGTCAAACTCTGCGCGTAAAAATAGTGTCGGTGGTCAAAAGCACTTAGGAGACATACAATTAAGTATGTCTCCTAAGGAAGATCTTAGGAGACATACAATTAAGTATGTCTCCTAAGTATATTTCTTATGAGACATAGTATATGTATGTCTCCTAAGAGAAGTATTTAGGCGACATATCTTCATTGTATGTCGCATAAGTATATACTTAGGCGACACACTAATTGTAAGTCTCCTAAGTTACACTCTTAGGAGACATACGGAGTATATATGTCTTGTAAGTAGGTACTTAGGCGACATACTAAAGGTATGTCTCTTAAGAGAGAAACTTAGGAGACATACAGTTAGTATGTCTCCTAAGATGTGTTTTAGGAGACATACCCAATAGAGTATGTCGCTTAAGACCACATCTGGTGTAGTGTATATATCAGCTAAATTACAACAGTAAATAGCTTCTTTGTAGTCCAGATAAATAGCTTCTTATATTGGTTCATCATCATCAATTGTTGTGATGACGAAACATTCTTTGAATTCTTCTTCTTTTTCTCCTTCTTCTTTAGAAGAAGATTTAATATATAACTCAGTTGTGTATGCACTATACACACTGGCATTGTCATCTACTTCGAAGTCTGATAACTCAATATTATATATGAGGTCTAAGTCTTGTGAGTCAGCTTGGGTAAGCATGACTTCTATAAGTCTATCGCTAGGTTTTATTTCTTTGTTATATATTTGAGAACAGCTTGTAGCGAAATGTCCTGTCTTTCCACATACTCAACATTCGTTCTTTGAATTATAAGATGTTGGCTTTTTATTTTCGTCATTTTTATAATTAGGAACTTTCTTTTTGGTGTCTGAATTCTTCTTGAAATATCTCATTCGAGGAAATAATTTTTTTCTTTTCTTAGGATTTCTAAAGCTAGTCGATTTTCTAAATTTATATTTTTTATTATTAGGGTCTGTAGCTTTAAAAGTTTGTTTCCAATGTTTCTTTTTATGGACTTTGGAAGTACTTCTTCCACATTCCCATTGGATCGGTGCTATGTCTCTCTCATATTTTATTGGAGGCATATTTTTAAATGTCTCTTTAATCAAAGCGTCTTGTGCTTTTTCACGTCTTTTGGCTATTATATAGTCTTTTGTGAAATTTATTCTTTCTCTGAGAGTATCTTCTTTAATGTTATTAACTCCATGCCACTTTTTATATTCATTGATAAAAAGGTGTCTAATAGCTGGGAGTTTTCTGAAGTACTCATTTTTAAGAGTTGTAGTAAACTATTTTATTTGGTAGTACAATGTTTAATAATTATTACTATATTCATTGATCTTGTCTAAACTGTATATACTAAGCAATGATAACTTAGTTTTTGCCACATCTACTTCTGATTATTGGGCAAGGTGGCTTGCTCCAATGAATTTAGCTGTAAAGAGTTGTACATACCCGTTTATAGATCTCAGGTCTCTTGTCTCATTGAATCTTGCTAGTTTAGCTATACTAGCTAGCTTCGTCTATTGCTGTTCTTAAACTATCTAAATAATTTTTTACAATTTCTTTTAAGGATTGCTCAGCATATCTTCTACATGATTCTGCATCCTAACTTTCGTTGGATGCAAAGCACATGTGCCTCTGATCTTGCCATTCCTGTAAGGCATTCTTTTTGTCTTGTACATTGCCTAAGTTTAGGAAGATACTTACTGGGTTAATGGCTACTAATGCCATATTTTTTGTACTTTGGAAGTCTATGGCTGTCATGGGTGTCTTTTGACATAGTTTGGTTTAGTATTAATAATACTGTCACTGTAAATAGGAATATTTATAGCTGCATGAGTTTCAAATAGATTGAACCTGCTTCTAGAAATCTCTTCTGCCTTAGTATTGCCTCCTCTTGAATAGCAACTTGAAACAATTGTTGTTCTTTTTTTTTTCTTGGAGTCTTAATTTTCTTAGGAGTTCTTTAGTGTCCTGAGAATTTCTTAAGTCTTTTATAAATTCACTAGATATCATCATGTTGTATTTAGTCGATTTACTTTTTTCAAGATTATTGCTGTATGTGTCTCTTTCTTATTCTGTTGGGTTTTGTACAAAATTTTAGATTCTGGCCTTTTCATACAAAATATCATGATTGTCTAGAGATTTTCTTAGTCTAAAGTTTGGAGTATGTTATAACATTCTAGCAGTGCTAGCAGTATTACATTCGCCTTCTGAAAGATCATCCATTGTTGAATCTCCTATGTTTCTAAATCTTGATTCCTCTGTTCTAATGCTCTTTGCTTTGAACGTTGGAAGCGCAAACTGTATATTAATATTGCTCGTGATATTATCTTGTGCAATATATAAATGCTCGTTCTGTACAGTCTTTGTTTCTTGGAATTCTGGCAGTTGCCAGAGAGTCTTAGCATGTTCTCTCATAGGTCCAATATTTCTTATATTGTACGTATTATTAAATTCTGATGTATTCATTCTGACAATGATTTGTTCATTCACTATTCCTTGTGGAATACCTAGTTGCATTCCTTCGAATGCTTTTTGGAAAAACTTAACATAATTTTAATATTCTGTGTTAATGTTCGCGTCTAGTAACACATAATCTTCATAGCCCATGGCATATAAGATTAGCTTAAAGTGTTTAGCTGTTGGTATAGATACTGTAAATGCCGGGGTGACATTAAAATATCCTTTATTTCTAACATTTCTAATTGGGCTATTCCAACTAGGCTTTTCTGAAAATCTTTCCATCTTTTGTCGACCAAGCAACAAAGGATGTTAACTCCATTCCGAGGTCTATGAAGTCCCTGGATTCTTTCTTGGAATAGTCCGAAGGTTAGGAATTGAAAATTTATATATGTTCCTCTTAATCTTAACCAGTCTGGTTCAAATATTTGAATTTTTGTATAATTCTTTTCGAGGATATGATTCATATTACAATAAGTCATATTGTAGCTAGGGGTCTTAGGGGTAACTCCTTCTCGGAACAGGTCTATGTATTTGACTGGAGGAAGCTGTCCATTACTTATGGATTCTTCTGCATATTTTCAGTCCATATTTTCCCATTCTTTCCATTGAAGTGAGTGTGAAATATTTCTTTTTCTCCACCATGTTCTTATGTTGGAAGGTGAGTCTTTAACTCTTTGGATCATCATATTTTGATGTCCAATGCTATGGGTAAGGCTAGTTATTCTTCTAGTCTTATCTAACCCATCGTTTCTAATTCTTTATATTGAAGATTTTTCCTTTATTGTGATAGATGGGATTTCTTTGAACTTATAAGTGGTAACTTATTTTTGTTCAATTTTATTTTTAATGATTCTGAGTAATTGTTTTGTCTTTTAATTTGGCTGATAAGGGTTTCCCTAAGGGCCAATTGGTCTTTGTACAACTTACTGTATAATTCTTCATTTATAGTCTTAGCGTTCTCTTTCAGAGAACTATGTGCTAATGCAATATATTTCTTTAGTTCAAGCACATTGATATTTTCTGAGTCTTGTCTATAAGCAATTTCTTCTGTAAATCCAGCTTCTAAAGCCTTGAAATTTCTCTTAAGTTTATCAACATACATCAATATGTGGGGTGTATCTAAATCTGCTTGACTAGTCTGGCTAGGTTTATCATAAATAGCTTGTACTCCATTCATGATTTCTCTTAATTGTCTCTCTACCTTACCTGAATTCTCTCAAAATTTGTTTATGGTAGCTTCTTGAATCTTAAAATGGTTCTCCCATTTACCGTCTAGATAATATGCTAAGTTTTGTTGGAACTTAACAAAATCATTATAGAAGGTTCTTAATCCTTCAGTCTTAGCTTGCAAATAATTTCTTAGATTTTGAGTAAAATTATACTCACAGTCTTGGGTAGCTACTATAGTTGTAGAAATGAAGTTTAGTCTATCTAGAATGCAGATTGTTGCTTTATTAGCATTATTGATTTCTGATTCAATAAATCTGCGAGAGAATCTTTCATCGCTCATCTTATCTACTATCTTTCGATAAAAATATGATATATCTTGAGAAATAATTCCTCCTGGAACTTCTTTCAAGTCTGAATTAACTATTTTCATAGTTTTATATTTCTGGAATATAGTTATGTAGTTTAGGTATAATCTTAGATTGCTCAGTAGATAATTTTGTTAGCTCGATGTCGAGAAGAATTTACCTCTTTGCAAATACTTTTTGTTTCTCTAGTTATATTCAGAATTTCTCTCAATGTTGCAACAACATTTGAAAGGGATTTGTTGGTCTAAGATTTTAATCTATCTAGTATTATTTTTGGTCTCTAAATCCAGAAGCTGGATGTTTGATATGATCTTTTAGAGATTTATATGAGTCTGTTGCAAAACTAATAATAAATATTGGTTTTGGTCTAATAAGCAATTTATTGCTCCTGCAATAACCTGCTTGCTTTCTGAGTGTTTTAAAGGTATGTGTTCTTTATGTGAACAACGTTTAGTCTGAGTTGTTAAACACCATTCTGCTCCAATATGGTGAATCGAAATTAGTTGGTAGTCTGGATTAGTTCTAAAAATAGAGGCGTAGATGCGAAGGAATATTTCCATGGGCATCTATGTAAACAACGTCTATTGTTTAAAGTCTGTGAGGATAGGAGTTTGGGATAACTCGACTCTTTGATACCAAAATGGAGGTTTCAAGTCTCTTTCTAAAATCTGAAGAGTTACAAATTAATTTATAATCTAGTCTAGGGGCAAAAGTCTAATTTTTGAAATTGTCTAATAAAGACAAAAAGTCTAAAGTGCTTTATTTTTCAAATTAAATAAAAAAATACTTTATTTTTATAAATAAGTTATAAAATCACCTTAGTCATAAAGAGAACTCGAAAAGCTTTGTGCTGATTGGGGGACGATTAACAAAGTGGCCTTAATTGTACCTAGAAAAAGGACATACTAGCCTAATAAATTTTTATTTTACAATACTTACGTATTATAAGTTTTAAACTTGGGAGGGCCATGGCACTCCTTTACTAAGTTTTAATTGTGTCCATGGTTTACACTTAAAATTTTAAATAGGGTTGGCCTAGTGGTAGCTCACTAGGCCGCAAGTCCTTGGTCGACCGGTTGGTAGCCGGATCGATTATCGGCGCTTGCAGAAAATCCACTTGGGCCACGCTCTTTACCGCCTTGTGCGAGCTCCCGGAGCGGAGCAGATTAGTCAAGGTCGAGGTGCGCACAAGCTGGCCCGGACTTGGACACTACTCGGTAAAGACCAAAAAAAAAATAGCGAAATCACGGGAAACGGGAAACTAGGCATATATGACCATAAAAAATTATTAAAACATAATGTATATTATGAGATATAAACACAAACTAATATGTGTATGTATTTGCAGATATATATATATATATATATATATATATATATATATATATATATTTATATAATAAAAGATAATAATATTTTAAATCTTAAAAATATATAAAGTATAAAAATTTATGTGATTAAAACTAAAGTTCATTATTTAAATTTAAATAATTCCTTTAATATAAATTACCATCTAGTATATATACATACGCAACGACTAAATGACCTCCAGTATAATCAATAGGTCTAACCAATCACTTCTGATTTCTGAACATTGCCTGACCTATGATGAGGTCACTAAATTAATTTATATTGGATATCCAGCCAGGAGCCAGTTATTTTACTCGGGAGGGGATAAAATTAATAGATTTAAAAAAAAAATAAAATTATAATAAAGTCAAAATTAATATATTATACTAAAATATTTAACATTATATACGTTAAAAATCAAAATCATATATTTAATTATAATATTTTCATTCGAGACTTCATATTTTAAAAACACTAAATCATATATCACTGTCAATAAATATAAAAACATTTTTCCCAATATATGTTACCGAAGAATTATTTATGAGATTATCTTCTAATTGATTCCAGAGATTGGAGCAATTTAATATTTGAGAGCCGTAAACAAAAAATAAAAAACTGTAGATAAAAATCATATAACAAAAAGCAAGCATACCAAATAATAACACAGAACCACCATATATACCACTGTAAATAAATAATATATTTTTATCTTTCAAATTCGCTAATAATCTATAAATATAAACCTTCTACAATTCGTCCCACTTACACCCCCTCCAATGGTTCGGTATCCCCCTCCCCTATTTACCAATTCCGCCCCTGCACTCTTGCAAACAATACCTCTCGCCCCCGGACTTTACATATCTAGCAAAATGCCTAAAATTGCAGGTGGGGCCAACGGTCTCCACTTCCCTCCGCCGCCCCAGTGCCCAGCACTTGTCAGTTGTTAATTATATTCTTACAAAATTAAGATAGTATATTGTAAATGAGTATTTTTGGAAAGGAACAATATATTGTTTTCAATTATCATCTAAATACAAATAACCAATGTATTTTCTTCGTAAACAAAAGTAGCTAGCGAAGCCTAGTCTGATCCAAAGGTTATTAACCACTGCCATCAAAACAAAATAACTGCTTGTACATGCTGCATCACCTTGCTGACTCTGTAATTATTAAGTCTTGACCTTTTTAGTTAGTGGTAGATGTTTAAATTTGGGGAGAAAACACAAGCAAAATTTTTATTTTTTTAATATAAAAATAAACTTAAAATAAGTTAACCGATAAGAAAGTGTTTTCAACATGATTCATCGCATCTCATTCGACTTTGACCTTGTGAAATTAATCAGCGGATTAACCCGAGTTTGAAATTGAGGGGGGCTAATTTCAATTTACATACTAAATGGGTGTCGAATTTCTTATTTAGATATATCTAAGTTTTTTCTTTTGCGATAATTGAAAAAAAAAATACAAATAAACTACAATCAAAGATGACCGACCCCCGGAACATGTGTGTGTGTTTCTATCAGAAAGATGACAGACCCCCGAAACATAAGCATCCAAAAAGCATGTTTTTAACACTATTATGGGGTCCTTGAACAAAATAATGGCCGTGCTCGGTCAATAAACCATGTGTGTGTGTGTTTCTATCGGAAAGATGACAGACCCTCGGAAGAAAGATGACAGACCCTCGGAACATCAGCATCCAAAAAGCACGCTTTTAACACTATTATGGGGTCCTTGAACAAAATAATGGTCGTGCTTGGTTAATGAATTGGAACATCAGCATCCAAAAAGTACACTTTTAACACTATTATGGGGTCCTTGAACAAAATAATGGTCGTGCTTGGTTAATGAACCGGAACATCAGCATCCAAAAAGCACGCTTTTAACACTATTATGGGGTCCTTGAACAAACTAATGGTATTGTTTGATTAGAATATCCAATTTAGAAATTAAGATGATATATTCATTATAAATATTATTGTCACCAAGTTTCATAAAAAAAAAAATTATCCGTTTAATTTTTAAAATAGACCTCACTAAAAAAAATTGAAGGAATGAAGTAATGGAAAGGATCGGAGTCAATTAAGTTCCAAAAGTTCTTAGTGACGTAGTTGTGTTTAATTTTGTGGAGAGAGAAAAAAATGTGTACGTGTTCACGTGAGGAAAATTTTTTTTGTGTAAGATAAAATTTTGCATAGAATAGAAAAAAAAAAGTCTCACATATGCATGAGAGTGTGCACATGCATGTGTATGTATGTGAATTGTAATTCCATACAACATTGATTTTGGTCTATTATATTCTATTCTATAGAATAATGAATTTAGAGTTCAAATTTTCAATTCTAATACCAAGCCAAAATTTTCCTACAACTAAATTAACTGGTCTTTGTTAACGATCTTGTATTTTTGTTGATATTTATTTTTATTCTCATAATTAAAAAAGTTGCGGATTAGATCCACATGTACTTATTGGACCCTTTATTTATTATGTTCACCCTGCCATTTATGATGGATGTGTTCACTTTTATTGCCGTGGTAATAAAATTGTAAAAATTAATATATATTAATATAAAGAACCATAGTTTGTATAAAGAATAAAAAAGGTAAGGTGGTCTTTGAAAAAGACCTCGTCCTTGTGGAATTTCATAAATTAAATGGGTCATAGTGGAAACTTGTTTCGAAGTGTTATGTGGTACGTGTCTTTGGAGATGTATATACAAATTTGGCCTCCAAAATACTTGGGAAAATATCGTTTTTTGCAACACAACTTTTATTTGCAATAAAAGTTTTTTTTTTTTTAATATAAAACTCTAGTGAAGAACTAGAGCAGATATATTTTATTAAGAAATTGTAATTGGGTACACAAATATGGGGAGCCCTCACCCATTAAACTGTCACTAAAGGGATTTGAAACTTTCCTTAACGGGTTTGAGTGTTTATCACTGGCGCTCTCGAGCCCTTTTCTCCGATGACTTGTTTTTGCTCTGTTTGTCACCATCCTGCTCGAGCTCTTCTTTGAAGACTTGCTTTCATTTTAGATTTGACATATTTACATCACCATCCCCTAAGCAATTAATCAACTATCCCGTCAAATTACCATTGACAGGGTTTCAACCCTGCTCACTCTTGTACTCTTGTGAAGAGCGGTCAGTTATACAATCTGAGCTAGTATATTGTAATTAATCTTTTGGCTTGGTGATGCGGTTTTGATTCCTTTAGAGTTATATAATTTGACAGTTAGGGAGGCTCTTAATCAACCTGATCTGCGGGTTCACTGTTGCTCTGGTAAGTTTAGTAGGGATGAGATAGAAGACATTAAAATCATAAATTGATGCTTAATATGAAGTTTGGAGCCTTGATTCTTCTGGTGATCGATGTCTCTATCAAAACAACCTGGAATGTTTGTAGACAGCAAGCTCAGTTTCAAGCTATCTCTAAAAATGTGTGGCATCAAGTGGTTCATATTAAATGGTCCTTTTTGACTTGGAGGGCTCATGATCCTCTCCATGTGGATGATTGTTTGCTCAAGAAAGGTTTCCCAATAGCGTCTAAGTGCAACTGTTGTGATTCGGCTCATTGTCAAAGCATTATATAATCATGTCTTTGTTGCTAGTACCACCGCTCAGCAAGTGTGGGAGGTTTAATTTTGAACAAAGGTTGAAAATTTCTTGTGGTTGAAATTGTTTGCAGCAGAAGTTAAGTGCTTGGTGAATGTTAAAGGTAAGGTCTCCATGTCATAAGGCCAATCTTTCTTTGATTCCAAATTGCATTTGTTGGGAACCTTGGCTAAATCGAAACAGGGGCAGATTTAAAGGAAAGCATACTCATTTTTCTTGGTTGGTTAGGAATATTGATGATCAAATTAGAGCAATTCTTCAGGCAAGCATGGTGTTAAATAGAAGGAACCTTTCTGAGTCTCATTGGCCACATTTGTTCAATATTAATGTCAGATTTATAGTGAGGAATAGTTTTTATATCACAAGGTAGAAGAAGCTTCAAGTGGGTTCGTTAGGTGAAATTAAATTCTGATGGGTGTGCTGAGGGGAACCCGGGTGAAGCTGCCGAGGGTAGTAATGTGAGGAAAGCTACTGGTAGGGTGTTGGAGGGGCAATTTGACTTTTATGGTATTTCTATAAAAATGTTTTCAGAGGCTTAAAGCTTTGCTTCAAGGCATTCAATGTTGCATTACCAAGGGTGAAATGATAATAGAGATAGAGGTTGATTCTTTGGTTCTAAAGCAAATAATTAATAGAAGGCAAATTTAATGTTCCATGGGGCATTCATTTATGAAATCAGACAGATTAGAAGTCTTATTGCTGGCATTGCATGCGTACAAGATTAGTCACACTTTTTGGGAGAGCAATATGGGATTGTTGTAGAAAATGAGTTTCCAAATAAATTAAGAGGTATTGTTAGATTGAATAAGGCAGGTTTGCCTAATGTGAGATTCAAAAGATTGTATTCTGGTTTTCTTCTGTTACACAAGTAAATTCTCCCCCACCCTCTCTTGGGAAAAAAATATTTTAACCTCTTTTGCCATTCGGTTGATGTAGGTGTAATAGAACCAAAAAAAAGGGGAAAAATCAGATATTTTGTTTTTACCTTTTATTACGCATTTGTTTAGCCTTCTAGAATGTAAGCAAAAATTATTTTTAGAAGTGTTTATGCAATTTTTAAAAGGTTTTTGAACAAAAAAAAAATATTCCTAAATTTTTTATTTTTTTTGGCAAACAAACATGATCACAAAATATACTTTAAAGCTAGTAATGTCAACTATTCTCCCGGTAAGAAATCCCAGAATTATAGTTTTTACCTTATTTTTTGAATATTTTGTTTTGAAACCCTTTGTGCTCTAATGCTTCAGAAACCATAACTATTTCTGGTTTGGAGTCTTCTAGTCGTGATTATAATAATTAATTCATCATGAATTGGAATAATTAATTATGTAGAGATGACTATTAAAAATTGTTAAAAACATTATTTAAATTAACTTAAATTGTTTATTATTGTTAATAGTCATTTATTTATGTTTTTAAAAAAAAAATTTAAAGATTTAAGTCTCTTCTTCTTAATATAATAATAATAAAAAAATTTCAACCAGACAAAAATTAAACTCAGAATATCTCTTAAATTCGGAGATATGAATTGTTAACAAAAAAGCACACATGCTTCCGAGAGTCTCATAACAGTGGATTAGACTTTCCTCGGCCATCTCAATATGTTTTGGGCCTTTTGGCCAGTGAGGAAGGAAAGAGGCACGGCCCATAACGTTTTTTTTTACTCGACCTGATTTTAAGAAGGCGGATTTGGATTCTAGAATACAAACTTGACCATATTTAACTCGACTGGATTTAAATATAATAGATTCTCTTTCAAAAAATAAGGAAAAAAAAAAAAAAAAAAAGAGGAGAAAGGAATACCCTTATAATATATGCAAGTGGTAAAATGGCCTGATTATTATTGGGCAACCATTCCCTCCGAAGAAAACCAAACCCAACTCATTAGTTTATTGAATTGGATTAATTGGCTTCTCACTTGGTTGCCCAATAACTCAACAACAAAAGACAAGAAAAATATCTTTTAACTTTATACGTTTAATTACACCGCCGGAGCTCCATCACTCTCCCACAACCACCACGAGATCTCCGGTCATCTCAGCCGGAGCTCCGACAGCCACAACCAAAACTCTGGTTAACTTGCTGGAGCACTGCCTGAGTCCAATCACTTTCAGACTAAGTTAATTATGTCTAAATTTATATTTTTCTTAAAACCTGAAGTACTCAGCCCATTCTGGTGGGGTTTCTTTAATTTGTTGAAAATGGGGTTAAGTTGGTGATTAATCTTATCTTCAGAAATTTTTTTCTTTTAATATTAATGGACCAACTTATTATAACCCACTCCATTAACAACTTAACTTATTTAAGCCCGTAAGGTTATCGGTTTAGGTTGAGTTCAACCCGTTAAAAACCGAACCTGGCAACCGCCGTTTCAGCACCTCTAAATTATTAATGCCTTATTATTACAACAGGTCACGATGTAACAATTATTGGTTATTAACACTTGTGTACCTTATTTTAATTAAACTAAATACTCTTATTTTATTGACACTAGTGTATTTCTTAGGACACTTTACGCGCGTATGCTTGGGATAAATTTTGAAATTAGATATTAAGACAAAAAGAAAACAGTAATAGTATATTAGATATAAAAAAAAATTAAATTAAAACAAACGAAAAAGGTAGGAGCAGAGAAAGAATAGAAGAAGAAAAAAAATTAAAAGAAAAGGAAAGAGTACGAGAAGACAATAAGGGGAAGGGAAAAAATTACTGCTAGCAAAAATTGAATAATGGACCAAAAGAAAGATTTAGTTGGAATTTTGTCATATACCTAGCATTGCTTCTATCTTCATTCGCTTCTCATTTTCAAACACCAAAACAAGCAGAGATCATATCATACAAACTGGAGATTATATGCATCATGGATTGGGGATTGTGCCTGTATGATGGTCCCATACAACATTTTGAAGAATTTTGTCGTAAGTGTACTGCATATTTCATCTTCTTTGGATTTTTTTATATGTATTTGTTTTGGGGGAGGGGGTGGTTTATGGTTATAGGCGCATTATAGTTTTCTTCAATTGTACAATGTTGATGTTGTGTTTTTTGGGGTTTTAGGGCATAATACTATGTATTTGAGTAATGTTTGTTTTAGGGCACAACGGTCTGACTATGGTAGAAGAGGGTGGTGGAAATAAAAATGTAAGAGAAATGAATAGGATTTCGAAATGTAGAAGAGGAATGGTCTAACAATCTAACATGGAGAAATATGATGATTTAAAGAGTTCAAATTCTAATGAGGAGATTGGTGGGCACATATTTCCTGAATTTAATGCCGAAAGAGGTTTATGATAATATCATAAAACCAATTAATGGCATGGCTATGTGGCCTCACTTCAAAACCTCTATTGATTACACCAAGAGTTGAAACCCAACTTAATAGTCCTAAAAAAGTAAGAAACAAGAAGAATGATGAAAACAAGCAGGTTGAGGATAGTAGAAAGTTCGGGAAGAAAGGGGGTACTTATGACTTGTAGAAAGTGTGGCAATCCTGGCCATAATGCATAAGGGAGAAAAAGAAATGGGGCAACTGTTGGACCATAGGTAATTAAGATGAGTGGTAGTGGCAGTGGCAGTGGTGGTGCTTCTGTGGGGGGGAGGGTGAGAGGGAGGGGTGGTGCGTTAGGGAAAAGGAGGATGGCAAGTGGCAAGGGTGGTGCAAAAGCATGTCAATAATCTTCTTCCTGGATTTTGTGGAGTATTTAATGTCTTCACTTGGACTACTCTACCACAATAACAATGCATAGTCGTCTTCTTCTATTCTCTTCTTTTTCTCTCTTTTCTCTCTCTTTTTTTTCTTATTTTTTTTGGCTTCAAATTTGTGCTATGTTTGCTGCCATGTTTTTTTGTTATATATAAACTGTGTCTTTTCTTTTTGGGCAGGAATTTATGGAGGGAACAAGGTGTAAAAGAGGTTTGGTATAATTTTATTTTAAAATGATCGTTTTACCTTTAAATGTAGTACTCGCTGCAAAGTTTTATGATTAAAGTGATTCATTTTAAAGTTGAGTAGACAAAGTTGTACTTAAAAGTTTAGTGGCTAAATGAACTGTTTATTCATCTTTTTATCCCAACATTAATTAAGAATTTTTTTTAAGATAATTAAATCAAGTCTAGAAATATCTAAAATTATTGAAAAAAATAAATAAAACCAAGACTAGTAACTGGACCGAACTGTAACTTCCATTTATGTACCCAACTAAGCAAGTCGACCTATTAGATTTTGATCTAAAAAGTTCTTACTTAAGATGATTATATTGGCCGGAATTAAAGACATATATAGCATTGCAATTCATAAACATATCTATTTCGATATAGAGATATATAAATATAAAATATTCACGGTTCTTGAACTTGAACTTGAGATGGTTAATTTCCATTGCTTTTTTATTATTTTATTTCTACACTCACAAAATTGTTTTGCAATAAACAAATAACCAAAAACAAATCCTTTAATGACCATTAGACTATTCGCAACAATATTCTCTTGGAGTTTGGTGCTTTCAATATTCACGATATAATGTTCCTCGGTTCTAAAATCTCAATGCAGGTTGACTATGTTCTTGGAGAAGGTAACAAGCGTGATTATGATTAGTGAATTTCGTTCTCTCTTCCTTATCCTCGAGAGTTGAGATGTTGGACGGATAATTTTCTAGTAATGGTATTATTTGTTTGCAGTTGGTTCTTCTTCTTCTTCTTCTTCTGTTTTTCCTAAAAAAAAAAAAATGGTGTTAATTTCATTATTTGGTTGGTGAGGTAGGAGAAAAGGTGGGAGAAATTATTGAATGTAACGGTGATACCATCACCAACTAATAATATTTTGCCACGTGGAATCCTCACTAAAATCAGCTACTTAATTCCGGTCTAATTGCGGAGGTCTCTTAACGGCGAGGGTTTCTCTCTCCTCTGCCTAAGTTCCCACTTTTGCATTTTGTGGGTTTCTGCGGGTTAAATGTAATACAAGATTATTGATCAGTACGCCAAAAGCTTCAAATGTCTTTGTTGTTTACCCTTCTCCTCTTAGAATCTGGAGTTGAATATGGGAATAGGGTTGTACATCGAAAATTTCCAACAAGAATATCTGTTCTCTTTCTAAGTTTAATTAATTAGGGTTTGTTAATTCCATGGGATTTTTCCTTTTTCGTGAAGCAGGACTTTGCTACACTGTGAATATATCAACAGAGATTGTTACTTGCTTCCACGCGGGTATTGTGTTGACTTTGGGGTCCATAATTTTTAGGTTTATTGAGTTTGGAGTTCAAGTAGAATACCGACTAACGTGAATGATAAAGGTATTATTGAAAGTTTAAGTAAAATTTTATGTTAACTAATGAATGTTAGCCTTTGATTAATAAATTTGTCAATTTAAACCCCAAATTTCAAGAAATAAAAATCGTAAATTTTACCCTCAATAAATTAAACACTATGGACCCTAAATTCTGTAAACCAAACAAATTAAAATTAATTTAGCATGTTAGTGTGACATACCATAACAAACACATGATGGATATTTATTGATAATTCCTAAATGAAAGGGAAAGATTAAATAATATACCTAAATGTAACATTAAGACTCGATCTTTGTAACTACCAAGTGTCGCAAAGTAGTCATGATACTGAAATTAGTTGTGAGTTTGACAAAAAACTTCATGCTCTTCGGCGATCTGAAATATAAAATAAATATTTAGCTATTTTTCACACTTGTTAAATGGTAGAGATAACATATATAATTTAATAAAATATTCAAATAATTGCATTAGCTCGTTTGGTTGCGTAAATTATCTCATTTATAATTATTTTCTTGTAAATTAACAAATTTAAAAAATAAATAAATAATTTTTTTTTGATGGTCTTTTTCACATAAACTTGTATGATAGTTATAAGTTATGTAATTTCAATTATGTCTCCACGTTTTCTTATTTAATGTATTAAGTATTAACTAAAGTTTATGACTTTACATGCTAGTTCATTTTTGCAACCAAACACTTAAATTAAATAATTCATCATGAATTATGCAATTTTAAATTATCTAATTTGTAAATTTGTGGACAATCAAACAGGTAATTTACCCTCACTTAAACTTGAAGCACTTAAAATTAAAGTTTGACCAATCTCATACTGAATAAAATAATCGAATTACTTGAATTTATTAAAGAAAAAAAGGGTAATAATAACCACATTATCTGTTTTCCAAAATTCAGTTTGGATCAATCTTAATTATGTTACCATTTTTCTTTTTCTGAAAAGGAAAAGGAAAATGGAAAAGTAATTAAACTTTTGTGAAATAATTAAATTTATTTATAAACCGATGTGGTACATTTATTTAAATGAATTAGTGAGACCATATATTTAGTATATTGTCAGCTTTTCTTTTTATTTGATTAATGCTATAACTGTTTTTATTAAAAAGTTGTACTATTTTTGTTGTATGTTTAACCCAATTTTTTTTTTTAGAAAAAATATTTGTTGTGTCATGAATTATGTCCCTAAATAATTGTGAAATGGATCCTTCTCACAACCGATTCCCATGGGTTGGCTTTAACTCCCTTTATTTATCCACCCTACGGCGTGTTCTTCGAGTCATCTCTTTCCATATATATATTACGCATCCAGTAAATTTACTTAGGACTCGTATGTTCGCATAAATTATTTTATTTATAATTATTTTATCGTAAATTAATAAATTATAAATTATTTTATTTTAATAAAAAAATTTATAGTGTTATTTTTTTCACATAAACTTGTATAATAATTATAAGTTATGTAATTCAATTATATCTTTATATTTTTATTTAATATTTTATGTATTAACTTAATTTTATGATTTTATATATTAGTTAAAATTTTCAACTAAGTGTTTAAATTAAATAATTCACGAATTAAATAATTATAAATAATCTGATTCTATGATGTTCAATAAATCTGCTGGTAGCTTAGACCAATTACTAGTTCTGATGAAAAAAAAAAAAAAAAAGCCATCATTTAACAAAGACCAAGTAATTAACTGAAATTTTTATTTTGTGCAAATAATAACGATAACCATTTTGAGGGTTTTTGTTGTCCATCCTGGGTTTGGAGAGTAACCTCCATTTAATATTTTTGCTTTATTTACTCCCTTCCGTGGTGGACTACTTGTTCGATGTGTTTTGCATAACCATATTCGCATAGAATGTGGGGGGTGATGATTGGATTTGTGAAGAATATGATTTTCAAGTACAAAACAAGGACATTGGCGTCCAATCAGAAGGTCAACCTCATGAAGCTGTACAAAGATCGTCGATGAGAAGATAGCTCTAAAAAGCCAAAGCGTTACGGGATTCCATTACAATTAATATGGGAATGATTATCTTAAGTAATCGAGTTTGTCTATTTTATGACTTTAGACATAATATCAATTTTTATGTTGATTATTATACATTTTAAAGTTTGGATCATATTTTATTATTTGTATGATCGTATTATATCATGGTTTTATCTTTCTTTAGAGGTTTTTGGAGGTTCTCTTTGGATTGTGTGGTTTAACTTTGGTTGAATTTTTTGCTCCTTAAAAAAATAATTCGCATATGTTAGGTTGAGGCACTTCAAAATAATTTTATGTTGGTAAAAAACGAAGAAAAAACAATGTAAGCACATGTGTGGATTAATTTTAGGGTTTTGAATTTTGATATTGTTTTCTACTTGTATTTAAATTAGACATTTTTTATTAAATTACTCTTAGAATTAGTTTTAGTAATAATAACATAATTAAAATAATTTTACGTTGGGGGAAAAAATAATTTGGTGCATAAAAGCAAAAGTGTGTATAAAAGTTATTGTTGTGCTTACGATTAGAAAATCTATATTATTCAAATTTAATTGCCAAACACCTTGAAATTAGTCAATTCATAATATTTGTATTCAGACTTGGATTTTCCAAATGCACGTAAATGGAAAATAAACCAATTCATAATTGTCAAGTTTACAATCAATCAATTTAGAATGAATTAATTCATGAAATTAGATAATTTACGCAATCAAATGGGGCTATGAAAAAATGGCATTGAATTTTTAAGTTAAGCAAACTGATTACCAGTCACTCTTCAAAAGCCGGAAACAAACAACTCTTTAGATCTTTGTTCACTTGTGTTCACTATCATGTTACTCTATTTGTGGATTTGAATTAATCTATTTTGTAATTGGGTAGGAGGTAGACCGATTAGATGACGCATGAACTAGAATTATATTGAATTAGGCAATTGGCATGATGTAGGTTTAATAATGGAAAATGGACACGTATTTATGCACGTATATCTATAGATATTATGTTTCATAAGAATAAGTTACACACTTTAACCAATTAAGCATGGAAAACTTTTCTTGCTTGAAAATATCGAAAATAATTAATCTTGATACTACCAATTTATTTTAAAGAGAACTTACTTGGCAGTGTGTTTTGATGGGAGTCTTATTATTGTCGGCCGACATTTTGAGGTTAAGCGTAAATATTGTAATTTAGAAACGAGAAATTCCCTTGACAATATGAGATTCACAATATATATAAGATTGACCCGGGGAATTCAAGTTGGATTGAGGTGAAAAATATTGTCAACCACGTCTTGGTTTTGGGTTAAAGGTAATTGTATTTATTTTTCGGATTCAAATAATGAAATGAAAATTAATTTATGATTTGGATGCTGGTGTTTTCAACTTAGAAGATGAAATTTTGGAGTTATTACCATGTTTACCTCGGCTTCTTTGCCCGTGGCCAATTTGGATAACCATCGATTTAATTACTTTATCAGCTTTGATTATCCTTTTTAAGCACCTTCGTTTGCCTTTTTTTTCCCTCTCCCTGTTATGGTTTTGCGACTAATTTGTTAAATTTATTGCATTTTAAGTGTGGAACAGTAAACTATCTCGTAGTTTTTTTATTATTATTATTTTTGCATTTTAAGTTTAGAAGAATAAATTAATTATCTCGTAGAATATTTTTTGTCCCAGTGCAAAATCCACAAAATATTGTAGGAATTAATATGTATCTTTTTTTTAATACAAATCAAATAGTTTCTTTGTTTTAATTCATAGTCGCATTTTTTTAAAAAATAATTATATTAATAATTACAATTTTGTGTTTATTTTTTAAAGTATCAATATTAAAATAGGATTATTTATTTAAAACGGAGGGAGAAAATAACTACGACATTGATTTTTATTTTATTTTTTTGAAAAACTAACTACGACACTATTAAAACCTGCTTTTAGAGGAAAGAAGAAAGAAAATATGTTGGTTAGGCCGTTGGAGATAACAATTATCAAGATGGTTTTAAAATGAGTAATTTTATTAAGATTAATGCAAATACCCACGATCACCACCGGTCCTCTGGTGACGTCGTGGGTGTGACTTAAAGTATGTGTGACCACAGGGTGGAGGAAACAGGAAGAACCCCTCCCCCCTTCCCCCCCTCCCTTTACAAATATATGTAAATTATTTAATTTTCGCCCCCTTTAATTTTTTTTAATTTACTATTATTGTTATTATTGATCTTGCACCTCTAATCTTAAACAAAAATAATTTTACTTCTAAATTTTCTTTTTTAGTTTATAAAAAATAATATTAACATTAAACTTGACCTCTTTAAAAAAAATTATGACCTCCATGGGTGTGACGATGGGTTACATACATGCACAACACGAGCCCCCTAAATTTTTTTAGCATCGGTGACGTTTAAAAGTAGCTGCCCGTGAGTGAACCTTTGTTGTTGATAGGAAACCATCTAACCTTGCCATCTTGTTGTTACTTAGAATCCAACATAAACAAGACCAGCCAAAACAAATATGATATACATGCATATATGTATATATGTGTGTATCTTTGTTTGAAACTTTTTTTTTTCAAGTTTGAATTGCGAGTAATGTGCATTCAAAAAAAAAAAAAAGGATGAGGTTGCGTATAAACTGAAAGCATGTGAGAGGAACATGGCTCTTTCCATTAAAATTTTACCAAAATTGAAAGAAAGGGCTACGATAATTTATGATAATTTAGGAACTGAATTGATGCAAGGAACTACATCAACGTAAAGACAACATAATTTAGTCGCCATTGGAGTACTTTTCAGCGGAAAGAGCCATGCATTAATTCCCAAACTGGTGAAAAAAAAATGAGGGAAAGAAGATGAGGTCGTTGCTTAAATATGCGCTTAAACATAAAGCATGTGGGAGGCACGTGACTCTTTCCGCTGAAAATTTCACGAAAGGCGCGCTACTGTGGTTTTTGATGATTTAGGGGCTCTATCGATGCATTTCGTACTTTAGGGACTCCATAAATGTAAAGACAATATAATTTAGGCATAGGGACGTATGCAGGAATTTGATTGAGGGGGACGAACATAAGAAGTCTAAAAATGCACAAAGATTTTTTTTAAGTACTAAAAACCACGAATACCTGCTCAATACCTGCTTTTTGATTGGGTCTTGGGGTTTAAAAATGAGGGTTATTATTGACACACACGACTTTTAACACTTTATCTCTTTAATACTATAACTACACATTTCCTCTTCCTAACACTCCTAACACGTACTCCATCTAATTTTAAGTTTAATTAATATTAATCTAAAAACACTTGTATCTCTTTCTTTCTCTTTACAATTCAAAGAAATAAATGAAATCACTCCACCCACCTCATAAATATAATATTTAATTTTCTTCATTCAACTTCTTTTTTCATAAATGAACCGATCATTTATGGCTTAGTTAGATGTTAGATGCAATGCTACAACTAGATCTTATGTTTACAACCACTTGTGATATAATCTCACTTATTCCCCTATGTGTGTGTTTGTGAAAGACAGAGAGAGAGATTATTCAAGGGGATGATTAGGAATGTTCACTTGACTCTGTCATAGATGAAGGTTTTCTTGATTCCTAGGAATCGATTGTTTTTCATCATACTCGGCCTAAATGAACCGAGTAAAACAAAGGTCACTCGGTTCTAAGAAACCGAGTAGAATTAGAAAAATGACCTAAAGCATAACTCGGTTTCTTAGGACCAAGTAACATGTACTTTACTCGGTTCCTTTGGGCCGAGTATGATGAACAAAACATGATTCCTAAAAATCGAGTAAACATTCTTCATATTTTGTTTATGTTTTTTAAAATATTTTTTGCGTTTGTTTGTATCCAATAATTTATAAATGAAAGGAAATAAAAATGATCGAACAACAAAAACATAAGTATCATACCTCTTTTGAAGAGGGATGATAATTTGGATGGTGGCGGTAGCGGTAGTGGTAGCAGTGATGATGGTAAAGAAGAAGAAAAAGAAAAGAGTTTTTAATTAATGGAATTAATAATTAATTTAAATTTAAGTGATTTAGAGTTATTAATTATTACTAATTTGAGCTTAATGTTTTAATTATTAATTAAAAATAAAAAATTTTATGTGTGTCTATAAAATAAATAAAACCGATCATGATGATCCACCCTTTGTGTAACTTTTTTTTTATTGTTTTTAGGTAATTTTTTTCAGAAATCTTAGGAGGTACGAATTCCACCGTGTGCACGTCCCTGTTCAGGCGCCATCACAATTAATCTTGGTCCCCAAAATAGATTCAGGCCCCATTTTTTGAATGGATTCCATCCATTGATCATGTTGACCGTTAGATAAATAATAGAATGCCTTAATTACCCAACATTTTAAGCCCTTTCGTATCATATGCCCTTTTTATAAAGTAAAGTTAGAATAGTTTAGTAGAGATATCCGAATAAACTTAATATACAAGTTTTATTTTTTTATATGTGATTTGAAATATTTGATATAAAATTATATATATAATTTTGGTTGAATATGTTAGGATAGCAATTGTTTTTTTGGTATCCCTCAAGTATTTAAAAATTTTATCGTTGTTATTATTTTAATTAGGTTGTAATTATTTTTGACAAAATGAAAATGCTAAAGATATATTTTTATATTATTCTAAAAAGAAGTTGTGTAATTTTATTACTTCTAACTCATTTATTTTATTATATCTATCAATTACACATGGTTCTTTCTTGGTTATAGGAATTGCATAAATGTTTATATGATGATATGATTGTGGAGGTTAATGCAAATAACAAAATAAGAAATTTTAGGTAAATTGTTTATAATTAGTTCAGAATGAGATGGAAATTAATTAATAATGAATTGTTTTACATGAAAATTGTATCTCTTATTTAGTTTAACTAATTGTTTTAAATCAAATTGTTTTTTCTACTTTACAAATATCTTTCTAAACTTATTTAATACACTAATATTATTATAAGAGTAATTTATTTGTTAATATAATAGGACTTTATACAAACTATTTTACTTCGACTTCGAATTCTCTTGGGCCACCTCTGCTTCTGCCTCCTCCCCTCCCCCTCTTCTCTTTCTTGTTTCTCGAGGAACATGAATGGTATGAGAAATTGTTTCGTTGAGGAAGTAATGTGTCTCCTCTTTTTCATTCTTTTGTTTCTTCGATCTTGTGAACAGTATTGGCCACATATATACTTAAGTTGTCATGATTTCTTTACTTCTTAATCTTAAATCAAACTTCCCTTTAATTATCTATATATATCAGTATTTATCAGGGAAATTATTTTAGGAAGAATTTATGTCCCGTGACAAAAGAAGAGTAAAATGAAAAATAATATCTATTCCCTGCATTGTCTAACTGGCTAGGATTCGTTAAAAAGTCAATTTGATGAAACAAATCGGGGCCAATGGCTAAATAACGTAAAATTAATTTAACTATTGTGACAGTATTCCACGTTTTAAATGCTAGTTTTGTAGCGCAGAGTGAGCACCTTTTCTTTCTTTTTAAAAAATAAAAAATGTTTAAGTTTCTTTTTAATTCTAAACAATGAAAATTCTTTCAAAACTTCCTAATAAATAGGCTATATTCATTAATCGTTATGTACTACTCACATGATTTTTTTTATTCTAAATTTTCAGTGCTAAAATATAACAGATGAAAGGCAGAAGACAAGATTTAGACCCATAACCTAATACTCATTTAGTTTTATTTTGGGTTCATTCTTGGAATGATGGAATCAAATTGTGTATTATCGTGTCCATCTAATTGTGATCTGAATCGGGTAATGATTCACCCATTAACTGAAATTTCATATCAGGGCGTGTCTAATTTTGTTAAATTTAAGTATTTTAGAGGGAGCAAATTTATCTTTTAAACAATTTATGTTTAAGGTATATAAGTAGATTTTATTTTATTCTCCATGGCACTCAATAAGTTTAATCTAGCTCTGCTTCGTCTAGTGCTGCCCACCCAGCCCATGGTTTATTCCATGATTATAAATATTATTGTAGAACATTATATTAAATTTACTCATTTTTTTTTCCTGGACTGACAATTAAGCTTTCAAACTATACCAATTCAACATCAACATCCCTTCCATCAAAATTAGCTTAAAACCTAATGAGTGGTGCATTTGCATGGCACGTATCCTTTTTAAAGCCCAATATATTATGTCACTTAGCCTCTATTTGATAATAATACATAAATTAATAAGAAAAGGATTTGATTTATATAAAATGTTATAAAATAAATTGAAGCATGTGATGAGATGTTTTGCATCTAATACTCATTTTTATGAGTAAATGTCCTCAATTTTTCATTATTTTTTCATCGAAAAAGTTTCTTTCTCAACAACCAAAGAAAAAAATTCTATAGAAAAAGTCACAAAGAAAGAAAACATCTCACCATATGTCTCAACTTATTTTTCAACTTCTCACAAAAATAACTATTTTTATTTTTTATTTTCATGTTGTTATCAAAAGAACCCTTAATTAACCAACTCTTTTTTTTTCTTTTGTCTATGTCACTTAGCCAACTTAAACACAACAAATAAGGAAAAAAAAAGAATAAGAAGGGAGAAAAGAAAAAATTAAAGCCCAGACCTTTCGAGAAATTTTTAGCTTGCAGTTCATAACTTTTTTTTAATATCTTGCAGTCCCTAGTTTTAACTTGCAGTCCTTAATGATTACGGTAATCCGATACTTAAGTACGATAACCAGGTATCCAACTAAGGTAACCAATATTTCTCTAGTTACCTAATTACGATAATTGTTATTATTTTGATTATTCAACTACAGGATCTATAGATGTAATTAAGTTCTTGCCAAAGACTATTCAATAACTTGAAAATTGATGAGAACCAGAAACTTTAAAAAAATAACAAATAAATAAATAAATTATGGATCATAAGTTAAAAAATTTCAAATATAAATACCGGCCAACAAACTTCTCTGCACAGGCCCACTTCTCCTCCCTCATCTATCGATCCATCCTAGATAAAACCCAAATTTGTGCAAAACATATATATTTACACGTAAATCAATAGAGAGCAAAAAAAAATGAAAAAAACATGTTTGGAATTGGAAGCTCCTAAGTCCTAACAAAAATATAAATATGTACACAGGTAAATCATTTTATTCTTTTTCTAATGTGTAATCTTGCGCGGGGACAAAACCAGAAAATAATTTTGAAAGAGTCACATTTTTTTCACATAATATATTTTATAGTAAAAGTATAAAATTATATTATACAAAAATGGGGCGTCCCATAAACACTCTTTGCTCTTTCTTTTGTACGTATAAATATGAAGATATATAATAAACCATTATAGAGACTTTTTGTGAAGGCTCTCCATAAATATAAAATTGGTGCCAACTAGATATACACAATGTATTAAGTAACTTTACACACATAAGATAGAGAGATTATTCATAAACAAATTCACTGGAAAAGGTCTCACTAATATTGCTAAAATTGTAAAGAAAAATTGTGGATTTAGATGGCCTACTTATATTTATAAATAAATAATTAAGTCATTGGTTTTTATATAAGTTTGGATGAATAAATAATAATAATAATAATAATAATAATAATAATAATAATAATAATAATAATAATAAAAAGAAAAAAACGTAAATTTCTTGTGTTTTTGAGGGGGACGATTAAGAGACTTGACTTGCCTCGTAATTGTTTTTTTCCTTGAGTAAAGAATGTTGGGATAAATATTTGAATCTCGGAAGGAAGTTAGAGTCTGGTCCAATTTCTAGACTCATAGTTGTAGTCTTAATTATTTTTCTAATGTCAAAATATAAGAAGATTTACTCTTGAAGTAGAATGCTATTCAAACTCGCTATTCTCATTAGATAACACTCTTTAAATATGGTAGAAGTAACAGTTTATATAAGATTTACATAAAAGTCCAACACGGCCCATAATGAGTAATTACAACGGTAAATCCTAACTGATTTATCATACCTTAACAATAGCACATAATGTACTTTCCTTCAACACTCTCCATTGTGCCGAGTTAAAGATGGAACAGTGCATGACTTGTTGCCTTGTTAAAAACCTTTGCCAAGTAACAAAAATCCTATGGGAAAAATAACCTTTTGTTGAAGAAAAGGAGTACAACGCGATCAATGACATATATGTGTTATAATCCCCCTTAAGTCTACACCCCCCTGATCCTTACATCGATCAAAGGAGTTAGGAAAGCTTACACATTCCTATGCTTTTAACATGTTTTTCAAATTAGCCTTAGGCAAAGATTTGGTAAATAAATATGCCACATTCTTCTCAGATCTTATTTGATTCACTTGAATCTTGAGAAGAGCTTATTGTTGCTAATTATAAAAAAAAATCGAAAATATGTGTTTCGTATTATCACTTTTGATATAACCTAGCTTTATCTATTTGATACAAGCTGCATTGTCTTCATAAATGCAAATATGCTTTTTGTTGGTAGAAATTAAACCACTAGTCCATCGAATATGTGTAATGATAGCCCTTTATATGCATAAGCTACATTGTCTTCATAACTAGTTTAGGAAAGACCTTTATATGGATCAGAGAGGTACCCTGCATCAGTAAAACCAACCAAAACATCATTTGGGGTTTTAATGTAGGGGCTAGCCTTTTCAACATCAATATTTGCTTTAGAAATTGCCGTGCCATCCGCAATTTCTTTTGCCTCTTTATAGGGAAATTAAGAACAGTCATAAGTCAATGGTTCCTTTTAGATATCGAAAAATATTCAGTGACGCTACATTGATGCTGAGCTAAATCTAGCTAATAAGTTCACTAAGAATGCTATGCCTGGTCCAATACATTGGGCCAAGTACAATAATGCGCTTATTGCATTTAGATAGGGTTTAGCTCCTAACACCTCTTCGTCATCTTCCTTTTATGGCAAACAATTATCAAATGACAAAATTAATGCGCTTATGCTTTTTGTCATTAGCTCCCACTAATGACAAAATTAATTATCAAACAATGAAACATTTTATGGCAAACAAAATAAAATCCCCACAAACTATTATCATTTAATAACAAATCTGTACTAATAATTTTGCTGCACAATATAATAATATAAAATTTTCACCACTAAAAGTCTAAAATCAATTACAAAAGTCTTCGATTACCATTTTATGATAAAAATCTACTATCAATCCATAGTTTACCAACAATCGTCCCAATACAAATCTATTAAAGTAACAAATCCAAAATAAAATGTGTGAAACTACTAGCAAAAGACTACTGAATCACCAAAAAGGCAAGAAAACTATTAACAAATCTATCAAAATACTTTTTTCATGCTATGCTTCTTCTTCGACCCGCTTAAACTTTCAAATTATTCTTTTTCACGCTACACTTTATATTTAATCACAAGTCATAACATGTATTTGGAACAACTTAATTATACTTAAATCATTTCAACTTTAAACCTATTATACTGCCTTTCATGAATATAATGAATTAATTATAGTCAATATTTGGACAAGATTTATATATACAACTGAACATTCATATTCTTTAAGTTGTTATAGTTGAAAAAGGAAAGGGTATTGAAATGATAAACTTTTAAGAGAGATGGGCTATATAAATAGTACTAGCAATAACAATATTTAATTTATACAATACATGCAAATGTCTATCCATCTCCTTAAAATTCTATAGTATAATTACAACGAATTGGTACCACTGTAGCTGTAACACATGTAAAAAATTTGCAGGATTTATAGCAGTCAAAGTTGTTCCAATTCAATAGAATTATGTTACGAAATTAGTTGCAAATGCAGCCAACATAGCAGTCCAAAATGGCAATAAAATTAAGAAATAAATGAGTAATTTCCAGCCATTACTATGTAGTAAAAAAAACGAGTGATAGTGCAATAAATAGCAATAATATATACCCCAAAACAGTCCCCCAATGTAATACCCCGTGTTCCTTTTTTCGCGTTGACCTTCTCTTAAGCCCGGTGTGACTTAATCTCCGTTAGAGAGCGAGCATTGGATTTTGTATCCTTTGTACTTGACCCGATACTTCTAGTATGTCGTATTATTTATATTAATTTTGAGGGAGTGATCGTTACGTTATCCTAGTGGTTCGGGTTGAAACCGAGGCGGAAATAGCGTGTTTCGACTTTTCGCGATTCGTCAATTTTTGACCAACTTTGAGATGCCATAACTTATTTATCCGATGTCCAAACGACTCTCCATTTTTGGCCACATCTTCATTTCTTTTCCCTCTACAACTTTCGTGTTTGGTCCAAGTCGAGATTCAGTCATTTCAAGGTCCATTTCGGGCTCAAAAAGTTATTTGTTGATGTAGTGACTTCCATGATCGATCATGGTACTTCAGAAGAATTCTAGAAGGGTTCATGATCGATCATGGGGGACCCATGATGGATCATGGTTCACCTGAATGTCGATTTTGGGCGTTTTTAACCCGTTTTTGACCCATTTATCACCCAACACTCCTTATTTTCGAGCCACACACCTCCACCACTCTCTAGAGAGTTCTAGAGAGAGAGGGAGATTATTGGAGTTTTTTCATCCTCTTACAAGATTTGAGCCCTAATCGCTTTCTCCTTCGATATTCATCATCTTTCTCACATTTTTCCCTTATTTGAGCTCGCGTTGGAGCTAGGGTTTCGGCGAGATGACGTTTACGCTTCCTCAATTCCTCAGTCTTGCTTTTCTGAGGTGGGAACACTAGTACTAAACCCTTGTTTTCAATTTATTACTCGTTGAATTAGAGTTTTGAACTCAAATTGGGGATTTTCATTAAAACTACATGTTGTTTGCATCTCATGGGGTTTAGGTGAGGTAAATCTTAGATTGGTGACGCATATGGATAGATTATCTCTTAGATATCATGTATCATTACTTATTACCCTGTTATGAGCCTTGTTCTCTCATCTACACATCGTATCCTCATTGAGACTAAGGGAATGAACTAGGCTAGAAAGGATTTCGGAATTTATATTTGAATCATGGTTTGTTATGGATTATATGGATTAGATATGCATGTATATGTATATAGTTGAGAGTGTTGAACTCTATCCTTGATTGTTGGACCAAGAACCCATTACGGCAGAGCGATATACCATAACATACGGGTTTAATGACTTGTGTGGAGCGCGTGCTAGGCATTAACAACGAGGATATGACATCGATACTCTTTAAGAACGTATAGAACACACTTATTAAGGCATGGATTGCCTTAGTTAAGAACATGAACAACTAGGTGATTTGCATTAATATGCCGGTTGAGCGAGGGGCAAACCGATCGATACTTGGCTTAATGACTAGCTAGAGAATTAACATAAAACGCTTATGAACGTAGTTTGATACATATGACATATAATGAGACGTAATATATTGATAATGAATTAATCGGCTGAATAATGGGAATTATTGATTAAATGATAAAGTCCCGAATAATTGGATCGATGATAATGATGATGTGATTAATGATAAATGAACGATGATCATAATGATGACGATTATGTGATTGTATATATATGTTGTTGGCCATACGTGTGATGGATGATTGATGATTATACGTATATTGTGGAATACATAATCGATATATTCTTATTGTTGCGATCACACGTATGGGCTAGATATGATGATTTATCGAGCACCGGGTAGCTCCCCGTGACTCAAAGGAGGGCTGCATATTGCCGTCCATGGGTGAAAAGGCCCTAAACCGTGCACGAAAAAAATGAAGTCGGTGACTCCATTGGTGGTTGTGTGTGCCTACAAAGGAGAGCCCACTCTAAGTATCTTGCCTTCTGACAGGACTATGTGTTCTCGGTTAGACGAGTTTTCCCGGCAGTGGAGAAGGTCTCGTGTGCCACTACTTTCCAAATGGTGAGTTTCCCAGGAAGTAGTTGGGCTACTAATGGTCATTACCCTGCTAGGGTATCGCCTGGTGTAGTTCCTTCCAGAGTGTCGAGATGGCTTGTATGAGGCGTTCTCCTCGTTAACTATTTGGAGTGTTATTCCTGGAAAAATGTCTTGAGGGTTATCGCCGAATGACTTACTTGGAGAACCAAGTCCCTGAGCCACTCCCCACTCGGAGAAGACATGAAATAAGAACCTTGGACCTTTCGAGATCCGTTGTTCTAGGCCTGGACTGACCGCGAGGTAAAACTGAGGCATTATAATAGAGACGTGATACAAGAGTTGTTGTGAGATTGTGATTGTGCTGTGATTATTATTGTATCGTATCATGTCTCGTATTGATTTGTATATATTGCCTCGGCTATGATATAAATGACGTAAATATTTATGCGGACACATCTAAACAAAATAGGATACACGTAGAGAACTATCGAGCCTTTCATAATGTATTAACATATAAAGTGGAAAGAGATAATAATTATTGAACTTAGAAATGATGTATGGGTATATGAACACGTACGGATTACGAAGTAACGAGCCAAATCATAATGCATATAATATACTCATGATTGAAGGGAAATCGTAGCTAACGAGATAGCCTAACGAGAGTACACCGTAATATAACGGTTTAGGCTAAAGATCTTGGGGCGAAGCCTATTAGGTGGCCAAGTATAAGGTTCATAATGAATTATAAGTAAAGAGATAACAATGAATACTTGGCCTGTAGATACGACTTATGGTGTAGGCGACAAATAGCATAGAATAGTTAGAGTTACACTTGCGAGAAGATAATCCATGGCATGTCGAACCTTAGGAAGCTAGTGTTTAATACGAGGTGACTTTGGACTAGAGATCTCTTCGAGTTGTGAAAATTCCTTGGTGTGTTATCTTATGGATGGTTATAGAAGAGATCGAGTTGTTGGATAAATGGCTTCCGGGTAGTTAGGATAGAAGTCCTAGTGGGGTTGCATGCACTCGGGGTTGCATTGCATTGCATTGCACATTTTCAAACTATTACATTAAAGTAAAGTATTTTTATATAAAACCTATATAGTTCTCACTGAGCCCGGATTTGGATCATCCCGCTTTTCTAACAATTTTACAGGCATAGCATCTCGGATAGGGTATGATGTACGTGTATAGAGACCTCTGATGTCCAAAATCTATGTCTAGTCCGTCTTCGGGAAAGGACTACATTGTATAGTTATTTTGATTTCCTTTTGATTGTAAACGGACTATGATTTGATAAACAATTTGTATTGTAAATTTGTATGAATGGTTTTATATATGTAGAGTTGATTTAAGTATGGTTTGATGTGATTCCATTTGTATAAAAAGTGCTTTTAAATGTTACAGGGTGGTTTATTATTTAAATAAACTCTACATGCCTTGATTTTTTAAAATGAGCTTTTAAACGGGATCATATTTTATTTAAGAAAAAATTTTAAAAGTTGTGATTTTTATATTTTAAACCGCCGTCGCGCACGGCATCCGTGATTAACCGGGTCCCGGAGGTGAAAATCTCATAACAGAATTTGGGGCGTCACATCCAATTTTTGTTTTAATGACGGGCTCATTTGAACTTAACATGATCAATATTTGATAGGCATAATTATTTGACAACACTAGGCATGAAGTTTAAGGAATTAGAAACTTGAACATGCTTTACTTTTACAACAATTTTATCCCCTAGCCTTAGCTAGGTGATTCACCACTCCATAGATGATGAGAACATGTTAAAGAATCAAAAGAACACTTGTATTAATAGATGAAAAATAAGTTTGTTATTAGTGAAAGAGAATACAAGAAGAAGAAAGTTTCACTCTATTTATCTCTCTTAATTCTCTCGTAATTACAAGAAATCAATCTCCAAAACTAAAAGTGTGTGATGATTGGCCCTTTCTCTATATATATATATATATATGTACAAAGAGGGGTCGGGGCAAATGGGGCAAGTTGTATAGATAAGTTGTACACAAGCAGGAAAAGGTGGCAAGTTGGATAAGTGGGCCAAAAATATCTGCAGGAGGCTGGGATTGATCCAAGCCATGCTAGGATCAATCTTGGCTCATATTTCTGGCATGAAGAGGGGCTAGGATCGATCCTAGCTTTCTGGTATTGATCCCAGAAGTGCACTGGAATTCCAAACTTCACATTTTCCTTCTAGGATCGATCCTAGAGTACCTGGGATCAATCTTAGGTCCTGAGCCAGTTTTGTTTCTTTTTGTTTCTTTTTTTAAATTTGTTTCATTCTTCTGTAAAGTTCTAACTTATATCCTTGCCATTCTTTTTAATAAACTTCTCGATCATTTCCCCATATTAAATAAGCATAACATTTTCATATACATTCAAGCTTGCAAAATTTGTATTAGTAACCTACATTGCTTTAGGATTTACAAGTAGTATTTTTGAGGTATAATTGATGTGTTTAGCCATAAAAGTATACTAAAGTGCCTATGTACAAGCATGTTAAAATACACTATTAATTAAATAGTAAATCTTACGCAAGTAACTCATAAATAATAACAAATCCTTATTATTGTAATGTTTCTTACGAGTTTAATGTACATATTATTTAATTTAGTAGTCATATTACGAATAGTTCGGTAACCGCTAAAGTGGCTCAACTATATGATGACTAATAAATTCAATAATAAACTTATTGACAATAACATTTGAATAATGATGCTTATAATTTGTAAATAATATATATTCATAATGTTATTGTATTTATTTATTTGTCTGAAATTTACTCTCCAAAGAGAATGATTTAATGACTAAATAAATATTAAGGAGTTCAGTGTATTATTTGGTTTGGTTTGTCTAAGATATTCAAAGATACTGTATATATCTAATTAATTAATATACAACTCACTAAAGTTAAATATAAATACAACTAGGCATCATAATTTATATTTTATGGTTCTTACCCAAAAAAGTAGCATAGTTATATGTTGTATTTATATCACTAATGTTCGTGTTGTTAATTCAAGTGTTATTAATGATGTTGAGTTTTATGTTGTTAACTTCATTTACAAGCTTAATATGTTTTTTTAATTATTTTCTCAAAGTAACTAACTTCTTATAATGTTTTGAGTAAGTTTAGTTTACATTAAGTGTACTAATCTTGATTTAGTGCTATTAATTAAAATTCCCACTATCATTGTTAAAAGTGTGAAGAAATAACCTTTCATAAAGTTTTTAAACAATCAAACAAATTAAGCACTATGTTTATATAAATGATTTTTGCACATTATGTGAAAATTAATGTTCCTTAAACTAATGATTATGTTTTATAGATAATTATATTTTTATTGTTTGTGTATCTCTTGCAAATAACTAATTTTACTACTATACATTTTAATGATTTTTAGTGCCATGTTTAAGTATGTTTGTTATGATTGTTAAACTTGTTCAAAATTATTGGGATAAGAAATTTCTTATCCAATTATGTTTAGTTTCATGTTTACTTTCTATGTTATTTAGAGAGGAAATAAATGTTAAGTGGCAAAATAATAAATTTGATGATTATCTGATAACATGAGGAGGTATCAAAAAGTTATGAAATGCCTGAAAGGTAAATAAAGTGAGCAAATTCCAAATGAACTTTGAACAATATAACCACCAAAAGAAAAGTTTAGGACTTATTATATTTTATTTCAATAAATTGGAAGTTTTGAAAAATTAGAGAATAATAAGACTATGATTTGAATATGTTTCAATTGACTTTAATTAATTTTCCTTTAAGTTGGTTGATTGACTTGGGTGGAAATAGTTATTTTTCATGACAAAATCGAAATGAGATTTTTGCAACTTGGAACAAAGAAATTATTATTGAAGTCATGATGATTATTTTATACTAGTTATCACTTTGATTCGAATTTTTATGTTCTTTAAGTTTCGCGTTTTGGTTTCTCTCTCCTAAACATAATCATGGTGGTATATTTCACTTAAATTTGAGAAATAAATGTTTTACTAAGTTGTTCCATAAATCTCATTTTATTTTGTTTTATGTTTTTGTCAATGGTTTTAGAAATTATAAGTTTTATAATGTCTTTTAATTGAAACACTTTGGCTTTACTTCCAAATTAATGATTAGGACTTAGAAAAATTTGGTTGATATAAATCAACTTTCTTATGACATAAAAGATTTAGTAAAATACTCAGTTGGATTCTTCGAATCCTTAATTTTACTAATTATAATGGGTGTATGGATTGTACTAAGGAGAAATAAAAACCAAGCACACAAATAAAGACACTACAAAAACTAAAGAGCTTATTAAAGTTATATAGATATTGTAAATATTTAATCTTTATTTTGGTAGATAAAATATTTTTTATCATCTTTATGGACAATTTTTCATATTATGATTATATCCATTGTTGTTTCTGACTATGCTCAGAAACGCGTAATTAATACACCCAAGTGCAGGCGGTTAAGTTATAATATATATTTGGAAGTCCAAGGTCGAATCACAGTGAAGGATGATAATTCTATTATTCTAGCTAAGCTTTCAACGGGGAGAAAGAAGAAAAGATAATAATTAAATTTTCTAGAATGGGAAAAATAGAATAAGAAATTAAATTTTAAACTTAAAAGAAAATAAATAAATAAAAATAAATAAATAAATAAAGCAAGGATAAAATAAATAGTGATTAAAACAAGTATCTAATAAAATGGGGAAAGAGCGTTAGGGGTATCCATATCTATAACATTACAGATAGTACGACCAACCGATTCAAGATATGACTGTGGACCTGAGTTCCTACTAACAATGAATGTCCTTAGCTTACCAATTATTAAATAGTAAAGTTCACGAGCATATCATGATAAGTGCATGACAAGACTCATATAAGCTGCATGTAACTTTAGTTTTCAATAAGGGAACTTATGATTTTCTTTTTACAAAAATTGATTTTCACTTAGTAATGCTAGTACGTGATAAAAGCAAACTAAATTTAATCAATTCTAGTAAATATCAAAAGCCTAACTTATTCCTAAGGTTTGATTATGCGTATGCATGACATACATCAAAACCGTTCTTAAAAAAATCATTAAAAGTTAAAATGACACTATTTTGGTACCGATTCCGGAATGACACCAAAACAGCGTCCGAAGCTCCCAAATTACTTGGATAACTAACTCATCTCAATAGGGGATAATGACCATCCTCTGTTCAGCCTCGTTAGAGTTTTAGTACAAAAATTCGTAATTTGAAGTTTTTCAGTTCTTTCGTCGAGTAATCAAGAAATAATATTAAAAATTTAAGTTTTCAACGCATGAAAGATTACTATATTTTCCAGATTTATTAACCAATGAGAAAGCCAAGCCACAATCACAATTGAATCATATATTCACACTAGTCCGTCATGCTTTCGCTACGGACCCCTAACTACTAAATTACGCTAGCATGATGATAAAAACTAAGCAAAACATGATAAATTCAATCACAAATTGACCAAACATATTTATAAAATCTAATTGAATAAGCATGCAAAATTTCACAGCAATTAAAACTAAAGAACAATTAATAAATAAAAAATACGATTTAAACAAATTTCCAAAAAATAGCACACTAGCAGTCATGAAAATCACCTACTTTCCTCAGAAAATCTCGGGATTTGGATTCCCAAAACAGTAAGGTTTTATAAAAAAATTGATTGTGGTCGTTTTGATAGGTGGATCATCAAAATCGGCCAAGAAACAAGCAAGTTATGATTAAAATACGAAATCACATATTTTTAGGGTTTTACGCGGGATTCTACAAAAATTTCTAATAAAAATTATAAATTAAGCATGGATTTCAATCATCAATCATATTCAAACACATAATTAAATAACAATCTAAGCATTAATGAACATTAGTTGAAAGAAAGTAAAAATAAAATTTAAAGAAAAAGAAACTTACAGTTACGCAGTTATTAAAGAACTGTAATGGGACTCGCGCGAACTCAAATTAAAAAAGAATTATACGATGTTTCTTCTTAAATACAAGCCAAAAATGAAATGAAAATATCTCTCAAACTCTCTCTGATAGTAAGGGATTCTAAAAAATTCTTGAAGAATGTCGACTCTCTCTCTCTCTCTCTCAAAAATAATATAGCGACCTTTTTTTCAAATATTTCTAACCTAAACAAAAATAAACATCGACTCCTTTCAAAATTCAAAATAAAACTAATTAATAAAATAAATAATAATAATATATTATAAGTATGAGTAGAGAGCTAGTCACTTGTCATCTAGGTTAAGGATCTCATTCGATAAATATCTGCATTATGAGTTTAGGTATTCTTTCGCGCTTAAACCCAATCCACTAGCGCACTGATTGTATTTACGTTATAACTTTGTACTCCGAACTTCGATTGATACAAGGTTTTAGCATGCGCGTAGATAACTTAGAGTTCTACAACTTTTATTTCTAGAGTTTTCTTCAAATTCAGCACGAATAAATACCAGAATTTGATAGAACATCAGCATTGCGCGCGGTGAATCTCTTCTTCATTCAAAAATTTCTCGGTTTGATTCAAATGACTCTTCTCTGCTTGGGACTACTCTATTGATTTTTCTTAGTCTCTTCCATCAACTTTATTCATGTTTGATCTTAGGATTTTGCTTTCGGTTCACTTCTTGAACTTAATTCAGCTCCGAATTTGACCGGCAACGACTAACTTTGGGGGAATTTGCTTCTGAATTCGTTCTTGTTCATTTTTAACCTGTAAAAAGGTTATAATGCACTAGAAACAAACATACTATCCTATTTCATGATTAAAACTCAATTCTTAACAATTTAGGGTAATTAAAATCAAATTCATGCATATTAAGCCACCTAAACATGTATAAAAATGCAATATTTTGCTTTAATCAGTTTGAAATAATAATGGGTTCTTTAATACTATTTAGATATAATAGTGAAAGATAGAAATGACTACTAGAGGCGGTGAATTTATGTGTAGTATGAAAAAATTAAAATTATGTCTTTACTAGTATCTAAACTCCTTATAAAGCATCGCATTTGTATCAGGATATTGTGTTATGAATGTCTTAGCATAATGATATAGCTAAAAGACATAATTGTACACTTATGGATATAGTTGACTGTGAAGCAATTCATACCTATAATGCTGTGAATTTTCTCTTAGAACCGCTATAAATGTTCTAAACATAGTTCCTACTAAGGTAATTTCAAAAACTCAATTGAATTGTGAATAGGAAATGAACTTTGTTTAAGACACTAATATGTTTAAAGTTAACTCAGCGGAACTAAGATTTTATAATTCATTTGACATAAAATGGATTTTCAAAAATCCAATAGGTATAAGTTTTACCGTCTTACCTATAATTAAATAATTGTATAATCGAAAATGTTAGATTTTTTATTTTTTATTTTAAAAAAGAGGGTGAAGTCAGTGGGAGTAATTAATGTTAAAAATGTGATCATTTAAAAGTTAGGATGGAAGTTCTTTTAATCATAACTTTTGAGTGAAATAGTTATTGGATGGTAAAATATAATAATAAATAATTGAATGATCATCAACTCAATAATGAAGTTTTCACCATTAAAGAACAACCACTATGAATGACAATAAAACAATTTCAAAGGAAAAGTAAATATGTTATTCATAATGGTCATGTGATTTATGTACGAGAATTTAAATTAAGATTCGGTTGCTTATGTATCAAGCTCTTAGTACCAATGCTTTTATTATGTGGATTAATGCCATTGAAGAAGAGTTGAAACAATAGAACATAATGATAATGTCCAAAAAGTTGTTCAATTGCTAAATGACACAATCAAATTATACGTAAAAGGTTAAGACCAAACACAACTCTATTAGCAATATCAAGCAATATAAAGTTATTCCTCTAGGATGTATTAAAAAAGATTACTCTTATAATCATTATTGCATTAAAAGTTCATTAGAACTTTTCTGAGGTGGAGTTTAGTAAATGAAGTTTGTATAATATAGTTGTAAGGTACATTAGAAATATACAAAAACAATCTAAAAACTTAGGTAGTTAACTTGTGTATTTTCAAAGTTAATCTCCACAATGGAATTTTAAGTCTACTGATACCATTGTTTCTTTTGGTTTTAAATTAAAATCGTTTTAATTGCATGTATACTATAAGATTAGTGGGCTTATTTATGGTTATATAAGTTAAAATTATTTTACTTGTTAGTAGTAAATTTGTTTATTGCATGAGACTAAAAGTTTTCATTTACAAGAACTTTGAGATAAAATATGTTGAGACTTTCACGTGATAAAAATATAATAATACTCCATGATCGATTATTTGTATTGTTAGGTTGTCTTATAATTAAGTATAAATTCAAAAGTTCAATAAATAAATGTTTGAGGATAAAGGAATGTTTAGCCATCAGAAAATATGGAGGTTGAATTTTGTAGCATGCTTTGAGGCTACAAATCATAATTAATGATTGCAAAACTTTATTTTAGTACTTGGAATCACATATTATTTCTATGCCACTGAAATTGATTATGACAGTGCTGCCATAATTGTCTTCTTCTGTAAAGAATATAAGTATTATAATAATGTTATGTATAATTGAAACACCTTATCCAAAAAGAAGATATTCAGAAACCACTAACGTCAATTGAAGATAAAACCATATAGCTTATAAGTAATGTTCCATTGATAATGGCTATCTTAAAGATATTTAAAGAGCATGCCTAAAGAACAAGTCTTAAAGATAGTCAATGGTGACGGTTACTTGTGAATTGTTATATGCTTTTGACATGAGAAATAGTTAAACTCATTGTTAATTTATATACATGTATTATGAAGAATGAAGAATGAATTGAAACGGGAAAAATCTTTAATAAGACGATTATCGGACCATTAAGTAAAATTCTCGCTTATAGACCATGCTAGATTAATTGATAGTGTTATAGTGCAAGGAAAGGAGTATGTTGTCTTATTAATGTACAACTGCCACAACTCTCATTAGTAGTTTATTTAATAAGGTACTCACGATAAATGAATTATAGAGATCGCCAATCTTATATATTGTGCACATAATGATTATTTATTTAAATCCAAATGGGAGAATATAAGAATTAATTATTTAATTCTTGTGTGGCCCATATAATTTACTTATTTAAAATTTGGTGATTTATTAAAGAGATAAATAAATAATGAGAAGTGGCCAAGTCTTATACTTTTGAGATAGTTACTTATCTAATTAATTAGTAATAAATCTCTATTAGTTAGAGATAAGTGATCATTAACCCACTTTGATGGAAAGTGGGAATTATAGACAATAAGGCTGGTAATTCGGGTTTGCTTGTCGTGTTTGGGTCGTGTCAACACACAAGTATTATAGTATTAGTTTCAACCCGAATAAGACCCATTTAACTAATCGTGTCATTTATATTAACTCGAACATGACCTGTTTATTTTATATGTTATACGACACGATCAGCCCAACCCTATTTAATAAATAAGTCGTGTTAAACTTGCAACTCGACACGACATGATTAACCTTTTAAGATATATTATAATGACAGTTAAATCTCATGTGAAAATAATTAACTTGTTTTATAATAGTTATAAATTTTTAATAAGTAATAATAAGTATCACCCAATACCAAAATTCAATATTTAATCAAAATAATATGATAATAATAATTTAGAGTTATAGAATTTCATCACCGAAGCAAAAACATAAAAAATCAATAGTTTATCCATCATCAAAAACATAATAACTATTATCTATTACCAATACTCAAAATAAAAATATATTTGTCCAAACAAGATGGCAAAATAAAAATATATATATAGTTGCAAAAAAATTTAAAAATAATCGTGTTAATTGCGGGTCAATTTCGAGTTAGCGGGTTAACACGAACACGACCCGTTTAGTTTGTTGGTTAAGCGTATTTAACTCAAAATTGACCCAAACCTATTTATGCTTGACCCAAACCCGCTAACTTCGTGTTGAGTTCATATCGGGTTAATGTGTCGTGTCAAATATTGCCAGTCTTAATGGACGGATAGAAAACTGGATCCTCTCTCTGCTTATAATAATACATAACATTCTATCAGTTATGTATCCAATCTTAGGGTACTACACAGAAAGCTATAGGCCAAGAGGGAGAAACTTTTTTCAGGTATTTTGAGTTCTAACTATCAATAGATTTATCATTTTGGTATGGCTAAACCGAGGTTAATAAATCTTTCCAATCAAGTTATATATATACATAGAATCATGCTAGTTCAAGATCAATATGTTAATTTGTATAGATACATGAATGATATCTACATATATATTTGTATTAAAATCTATGCAAAATTTCATTTACAAATCAAACTTACAAATAACATATATATGAGGAAAGAAGATAATGTTTTTGCATTGTATTATTTTTCAGATGAAGTGCTCCAAAACTACAACAAACAGAAGCCATGCAGAACAACACAATCTTAATTTCGACAAACAAAACAATGTTAGACACTAAAAGGAATGCTCGAAGTCTATTAACTAATTAACATCATCTATATTTAACATAAACATATAAACATATGTAAACTTAGTCAACGTATTGGAACTCTAACCCAATTCAATTAACGAAACAACATACACAAGTCCCCCGTACCACATATTCCCAGTCACAGTGTAAACATACATAGCAGCACATCTCTTTGTCCAAGTACAATATAGTATTGTCCCACATTTGTTCAATCGGAATCTCTTGGACCAAACAAAAATTATTGATCATAAAATGAGAAACTAAAAAAATGAGGGGGTTGAGCTGAGAAACAAATGGAAACCTGTTCAATCGCCTAGATGTAAATAAATGTAGGGGATGTATTGGATTTAGAATCTATATGATTTTTATGGACTTTTAAAGTTCATGAGTATTCAATTGAGATTTTAAAAAGTCTTTTAAAATAATGATGTATTCAATTGAGATTTTAAAAAGTTTTTTAAACTCTTAATGTATTCAACTAGGATTTTAAAAAATCCATCTAAATCTTATGGTATTCAAAAGTCTAATGACTTAGTAGGATTTTAATTATTAGTGGATTTTAGTAAATTGTAAAGCTTTTTTTATACATAAAAATCCATCTTGAAATCTTCTCACTTACCCAGACATTTCAGATGGATTTTTAATTCTTTTAACAACTTTACTCAACATTCTCTGTTCCCCCCCCCCCCCTTCCCCCTCCTTCTCCCCCTCCCCCTCTTTTTCTCAAAATCCAAATTTGGATTTTGGATTCAACTTTACTAATAATTAATGCATTCTTATTATGTGATGAACCCATTAATTTTTTATTCATCCCTATAAAGTCTTTATTCTCGTTTTTTACTAATAATGTGGTTATCACGCATTAACAAATTTTCAAATGGTTAGACCGCTAATTATCGTTCAAATTTTTAAAAATAATTCATTAAAAAATACTAGTGGGGCGAGAAGTCTAATTTTGTTGATGCATAAAATCATCCATAGTTCCATGGACTTATTAAAATCTTCATAAATCCAAAATAATACATGCATTAAAATATGTCAGATTCTATAAGGATTTAAAACAATCCATAGACTTAACAGAATCCACGAATTTTAAAAAGTTAGTTAGAATCTTTTAAAATCTGAATTGAATACAGCCCCCGTAATTAAAGTTTATGTGCATAAAGGAGATCGACATTAATCGACATTTAAATAAATTATTCACAAATCATATATGCGTTTAAAACAACACTAGTTTAACTGAATTAATATATAGTGTTAGTCAATAATTGAGACTATTCATCTAATCTACTCAACGTTCAAAGTTTAGTCGCAAATCTTACATAAAAGATTTAATGATTTAAAAAGATTTCCAAAAGATGAGAGGAATACTGATTATCTCCAAAAATAATGCAATATAAGGAAAGAAAATTGAACATCTAATTTCAATCAAAATAGAAATGATGAACTTAACCTCCCCATTCAATAGGTTCATTGATCAAAATATGCCTGATGCTCTTGGATGAGGTGAATCAAATTTGGATTTTTCTTTAAAAGCTCCAGAAGCATAGGCTGTGGGTAGGCCTGGCAACGGGTCGGTTTCGTGTCGGGTTGAAATCGTGTCGTGTGAAAAGTGCCTCCACCCATACACGACCCGTTTAATAAACGGGTGAAAAATTCAAATTCATACACGACCCGTTTAATTAACGAATTACATGACCCGATTCGTTTAACCCGTTTAAGATAAACGGTTCGATTCGGGTCGTATACGAATAACATTTAGTGACCCGTTAATAATTCAATTAAGTAATTTATATATATATATATTTAAATTATATTCGGATTACACGGGTTACAAACGGGTTTACACGATCCAAAACCGACTCGTATATATTCTTACTGGGTTAGACGGGTTTTATTCGGGTCTCGCGAATGTACACGAAATCGACTCGTTTAATAAACGGGTTTGACGGGTCAACCCGATTATGACCCGCACTCGTTAAGGATTCACCCAAACCCGATAAATTCGTGTCGATTTTGTGTCGTGTTATCGTGTCGTGTTATAAATTGCCGGGCCTAGCTGTGGGTAACCAAAATAAGATAACAATACTTAGAATAACATTGCAGATTATGACTTTCAGGTTTTATTTGTTTTGTTCTTTCATTCCTAAATTCCCATTCATTCAAGATTCCAACTGTTGGTTGGAGTTTTGATCAGGAATCCAGGATTCCCTGAAAAAGGGAATCCATAATTCCCTCCATTCATCCATTCCAATATCTAGCAGAAACAAAGCTAAGAGGATTATCGGGAATCCTTCCTTTTGGTTTTTTTTGACAAAATTACCCCTCCAATTAACAAATAGCTGACTATATTTCTTTTATAATATATATATATATAACAATATTTAATAATATATTATAACACAATAGCTCATAATAAATTTACAAGTTATTCTCTATATGAGGAGAGGAGATTTCCAGCCCCTACCAAATAGTAAGCTTTCCTAAACCTGATACTTGTAAGATTTGAGGATTGGCATGCGCCATAATTAACTCGCAAAGCGATAAACTGAAATCTAAACATAAAACAAATCTCCTAAATTATAATAGAGAAACTCAAAAGATTCATGAGCAAAGAGAATATAGAAATTGATGTACCTGTTGACAGTCAAAACATATTTCGTCTTCCAAGTATGACATAGCACATTCCTACATTGTTTCAATCAAAATCTCTTTCTTATTAACCCGTTTTATTACCTGGATCTTTTTGGTGTGAGAGTCACAGCCTGTGGCATAATTCCAGCCAGTTGCCCACATATGTTCCTGCTTAAGCTCAAAAATAAAGAAATATAAGGAAAGAGAATGAAATATTCTAAGAAAGTCACCTTCCTATATTATATCTAATTTCAATCTAGATAGATAGGATGGAATGAAACAACACTTTGCAAAGGTAAACAAAATAGTCTTCACTCACCATTCCCCTCCAACAGGCTCAGTGATAAGGCGTAGAGACTCTAGCCAAGGCTCTTTGATGAGAAGCATCAGGTTTAGATATTCTTTTTTCAAGCTCCAAAAGCATAGGCTATGGGTAAAAAGTACAAGATTTTTATCAATCCTCCAAGGAAAAACAAATTATATGTAAAAATGTTAGGAACCATCTCTCTCAAAAGCGTAAGCTAGAGAGACAAACCAAACCAAAGGTGCACAGGGGGAAACAAATGCATGCTCTTCAATACTCCCCCTCACTTGTGACCCCTACTTGCACGTGGAGAGACAAACAAAATCAAAGGTGCATAGGAAAAAACGAATGCATGCTCTCCAATACTCCCCCTCACGTGCGACCCCCAATTACACGTGGAGAGACAAACCAAACCAAAGGTGCATAGGGGGAAACAAATGCAAGTAAGAGGATTTGATCCCAAGACCTTACAGAACCATCTCTCCCAAAAGCTTAAGCTGCTAGGTAGTGGGCCAACAATGTATATCATACTCTTCAACAAAAAATATTCAAATAAATCGCATAGAAATAAAGAAACATGAGTGAACTTACGAAATCTATATATTCATGAGCTCTCACCAGATTGTTATGTGCTGAAGGCAGTGCACAAATAACTGTACACCAGTAACAACTACCACCACCCATACCAATAATTTGTTGAGCAGTACTCCTCAAGGTACTTCCAAGAATAAGATTCGATACTTCTTAACCATATACATTTTATTCCAAGCTACATTAACAGAAAACAAAGTTAGATGCCTATTCATAGAAGTAAAGTTACCAAAGCCTACAAAGGATTAAGGTAATCAGAGAATAAAATAGAAAGAAGAAGTTGGCAAGCACTGATAAAACAGGAAAGGGAGTAGGAGCAGCTGGAGTGGGAGTGGGAGTAGGAATAAGAGTAGGAGCAGGAAACACACACTGCCCCACATGAGCTTGAGATACTTTCAAAGGTAGCACTGAGAGTGACAAAGAACTTGCAGGTTGGACCTACAAAGTCAGTCAGCCAGCTCCATCAGCACTTGAAAAGAAAGTCGAAGACCCCACAAACCAAACCCCCTTCCTCACACACATCCCCAAGAAAAAAAGAGTGGTTACATGCCAAATGGGGTTAAACCAGGTCTTTCTAAACTCGTGTGCTTTTTATCTTAAAAAGAGATAAACACAATAGAAATTAGATTGTCGGAATCTAATTTGAATTGAATCATCTTTGGGAGAAAGAAGAAAGAACCCTTTATTAGTCAATGCAACTGGCACTTTAACTAAGAAACAATGAATTTCTCCTCAAGTTTCACAAGGTCCCCCTTTGTGTTTATGCACAAGGCACCCATTCGTTGTTTGTGAATCACCTTTGTTTGGTTTGCCTTTCCACAAGGGAGTAGGGGTTGAACACAACAGGGAGTACTGAAGACCATAATACACATTGCTGGCCACTAGCTAACTACTTAAGCTTTTGGACAAGATGGTGATTGATGGTGATTAATGGCATTTAGGAAAAATTAAACATAAATAAAGTCATTATACTAGTATCCATAAAACCTATTCATTATTTGGGATATATTTGCTTTGCTTTAATTTTCTATGTGAAATTAAACTTATCCCCTAATTTCATAATCGTAAGACTTTGCCCATTGCATATTAGGAATCTCAAAGAACTACATTAAAACGAAGGGTTTAAGTTAAAAATTGAGACATTGTCCCAATTTTCACATTAAACACATGGGACAAAGTAAAATAAACATTCAAATCTAAACCTATTTGCAGAAATGGTCAAGCCATCTAAACCAAGTACTGCTATTAATAACTTATATGTAGAACCAATAAAACACACAAAAACCAAAAAATTAGAATGAACCTACAGAATTTATATATTCAATAACTATCTCTGGATTATTGTACGCAGAAAACAATGCAAGGATAACTACCTCCCAGTCCAAACAATCCCCACCCATATTGATAAGTTGTTGAACGATACTCCTCAATGTGCTTTCAGCAACAAGATTCGATGCTGCTTGACCATATACATTTCCTTCTGAACTGCATTAATAGAAAAAAAATGTGAAAATAAAGTTACATGCTTATTCATAGAAAGTCGAAGTTCTCATGCACTAAGAAAACAGGTAAATGTGTTGGTATAAGAATAGTAGAGAGCATTTTTAAATAATGTGAGAAGAAACAATAAAAAAAGAAAAAAAAATGGGAATGGAATTACAATTCAATTTATAAAGATACAAAATGATGAAAGCAATAAGAACTCACCGCCTAAAAGGATGCATTGAAAGTGTCAAAGAACTTACAGGTTGCACCTACACATTCAGGCAGCTCCATCAGCACTTGAAATGATAAGTCAAAAGTACCCCAAACCCCCCTTCCCCGCAACCACCCCCAAGAAAAAGAAATGCGTTGCTTGTAAAAATTGGGTTAAACTAGGGCTTTTTAAACTACTATCCTTTTTTATCTTACAGAGCTAAACCCAATAAAAACTTGATAACTACCCTCAAGTCTCAACATAAGTAATAAAAAAAAACCTCTCTCGATCCTCAGTTATACTTAAAAGAAAAGTTAGTCCAATAACATTTTAAGTCTTTACTTATGTATTATTACCATATTACCATAAATGAGAAAATGGCTATAATGAAGGAGCTTTTACGGCATTGACTGACAAGTCGGACATTTTAAGGAGATCGTAAAACAAATTATTTTAGGAAATTTTAATAGTTTAAGGAAATCTGAGAATAATTCTCAAAAAGATGACAAAATGTACGTTGGGTAGCATAATGACGACAAAATTATCATGAGCAACAATCTCCTCCGATGTTGTCACGTTTATATGAAATTTCCCCAAATGGATAAGCAACTGTTGTGCAGCATGGCACAAGTCAACACCCTTAACTGACGCTATCTTCTCCTTTACATCAGTAATAGTGCCACCATAAAAGAAAATAGATAAACGCAACATCACTCTCAAAATAAATCAAAAAAGAAAAAAAGAAATCACTAAAGTGCTGAATAACCAAATTCACCTCAAAGACATCAAACCCTGAAGGAAATGGCCCATTCCCCTGCGTTATGCTTGCATTGGGATCTTCATCAAAGTTAGAAGCTTGATCGTGGTATTTTTCAGAACAAACAAAATATGTGCATTCTTCCATCATCAATCCAACCAGCATATTCCATGGTGAAACCTAATATTTCTTCAGCATATATGGGAAATTTAGTTTGATACAAAGCTTAATACTAGGCCATAACGAGACATCCATAAACTACTATATCTATTAAGAACCTCCTACCAAAATACAATTACAAAAAGGAAAAAGAAAGATAAACAAAAAAAATTCTTACGACAATTAGAAGACAACAAAAACTCTATGCGACGTTTATATCACAATTATGTTGTTGCAATTCATGGAGCTTATTGAAAGCATTTCCACACACATGACAATTGTAGCCCAACTTTAAATGCTTATGAATTGCTTTTAAATGATCATGAACAGCAGTTTTGGACTTAAAAACTTGACTATTATTTCCACAATAATATTTAATACGAACGTTCTGTGCTGGTTTGGCCATTTTAAGTCTGGAATGTGAATATTGAGTCATTAGGATCCACATAATTTGTGAAGTTTGGCTCTCCATAGTATAACCATGATCCTTCATGGATATAACCATGATCAATCATGGTTATATCCATTATCGATCATGGGTATGTCCATGATCCTTTATGGTGTTGGCAGAAATTTCCAGTGGATTTCATGATCTATCATGGGGTATACAATGATCAATCATGGTCCCAGCACTTTATCTATTTAGTGCAATTTTGGCTCATTTAAGTTATAAGACTTGTAAAGTGACTTGAGAGCTAAACTTTGTGAGAATTTTTCTTGTGTGCTTGTAATCATCTATTTGTTCTAATTATCAATAGAAGCTATTATCTGTGTGGATTAGTGGCATTTACGTCGACACTACGGTAAAACCTTGTCTTGTACGATAGTTGTTTTATTTTCTATTTTTCTATTATGGATGTACTTTTTTGTGTCGAGTTCTTTTTTCGATAAACCATTTGGGCTTGTGAGATCCTTCCCCATTTTTTGTGTTGGGTTCTTCTTTTGGTAAACCATTTGGGTATAACATGATCAATCATGGTCCCAACACTTGGTTTATTTAGTGCAATTTTGGCTCATTTGACTTATAAGACTTATAAAGCAACTTAAGAGCTAAAATTGGTGAGATTTTTTCTTGTGTGCTTGTAATCATCTATTTGTTTCATTTATCAATATAAGCTATCATTTGTGTGGATTAGTGGCGTTTACGCCGACACTATGGTAAAATCTTGTCTTGTGCGATTGTTACTTTATTTTCTATTTCTCTATTGTGGGTGTACTTTTTGTGTCGGGTTCTTCTTTCGATAAATCATTTGAGCTTGTGAGATCATTCCCCCTTGCGTCGTGCTCGGTTATGGGTGGTTTGGCACAACAAATTAGTATAAGAGGCAAAAACGAGAAAGGTGAAATTTGTGTCGCACGCCAAATGTTTGATAAAATTCTTAGGTGAGTTTTTTCAATCTTTGTCTCGTTGTTGGTTTGTCAAGATCTTTGGTGATTAAATATGATTACTTCTAAGACCTCAAATGTGTTAGCGATAAAGTTTGACGTGGAGAAATTCAATGAAAAGTTAGTAAATTTTTGCATGTGGCAATGCCAAATGCACGATGTTTTGATCCAACAGGAGTTGCATAAGGCATTGTTAGGTGTGGAAGCTAAGCCCACGATGATGACAGATGTTGAATGAGAAGAGTATGGTTTGAAGGCTTGTAGCACTATCTGGTTGCATCTAACTTAAAATGTGATATACTATGTTATGCATGAGAAATCCGCGACTAGCATATGGAAGACACTGAAAGAGAAGTATATGATGAAGAGTATAGATAATCGTCTCTATCTCAAGAAGAAGTTGTTCTAATTTGAATATGCTAAAAGTACATCAATGAGTGAGCATGTCGATGAGTTTAACAAGATGATTTATAATTTGTTAAACTTGAACGAGAACATGAAAGATGAGGATAAAACTATCTTGTTACTCAATTTACTTCCGAAATTCTATGACCATTTGAGCACTACTTTGTTATATGGCAAAGATTCAGTGAAATATGAGGACGTTTCTTCGGCATTGCTTGGTAATGAGTAGAGATAGAGGGAAAAATGTAGTACATCGTTCGATACATTAATTACGCGAGGAAAGACAGATGATTAAAAACAAGCAAAGCACAGCAACTCTCAGTCCAAATCACGTACTACGTACTTGGATAACATGGAATGTTACAAGTGCAAAAAGAAAGGACATATGAAGAAGAATTATCCTAGCGCTTGGGTAGACAAGGGGAAAAAGAAGAATGCAGATGATACCACAAAATATGTTACTTCAAGGGATGGTGACTTTGAGAGTATGTTAGTGGTTACTCTTAGGAAAAGCTCAACAGACGAGTGGATTTTAGACTCAAGTTATTCGTACCATATGTGCCCAAACAAGGACCTTTTCCATACCTTGACAAAGGTGAATGGAGGAACGGTTTTGATGGGCAATATCACGTTTGTAGGACAGAGGGTATTGGAATGGTCAAGTTGAAGCTATATGACAGAGTAGTCAAAACTCTGAATGAAGTCAGGTACATCCTGGATTTAAAGAATAATTTGATTTCTTTAGGTTTTTTAGATTCCAACGGGTGCAAGATTGTGTTCGAGAATAGAATGCCAAATGTTACTTCTAGTGCCTTAGTGTTAATGAAGGGAAAGAAATAGGATTATCTCTATTTCCTTCAAGGTAGTACGGTGATGGGTAACACTTCAGTTTATACGAAAATAAGTGGAGCAAGTACAAGTTCAGATTCGACAAAATTATGGCACATGAGATTAGGACATGCCGGGGAGAAGGCAATAACTGTGTTGTCTAAGTAAGGTTTGCTTAAGGGTGCGAAGAGCTGCAAGCTGGGGTTTTGCAAGCATTCTGTGCTCGAAAAACAGACACGAATAAAATTTAGGACGACTATTCATTGCATGAAGAGATTGCTTGGCTACATACACACGGATGTCTGGGGACTTTCCAAGACGAAATCCTTATGAGATAATCCTTACTTTGTTACATTTGTAGATGATTTTTCTAGGCGAATTTGGGTATATCTCATGAAGCACAAAGACGAGGTCTTTGGGGTGTTTTTAAAGTGGAAGAAGATGGTCGAAAATCAGCTCGACAAGAAGATCAATGTGCTTAGATCCGATAATGGTGGAGAATACACTAGTGATCCATTTAAGGAGTACTGTTAAGATGAGGGAATTGTTCGCCATTTCACTGTTAGAGGTAGACCACAACATAATGGAATAATTGAAATGATGAACCGTACCTTACTTAAAAAAGTGATGTGTATACTATCAAATACTAATTTGGGGAAATAATATTGGGCGGATGCCTTATCCTATGCTAGCTAAATCGTGAATATGTTGCCATCTTCAGGGGTTGATTACAAAACTTCCATAGAGGTTCAGGTGTCCGACTTATTATCACGTTCGTGAAGATAAGATTGATCCAAGAACCCAAAAGGTGATCTCTATGGGTTCAAAAAGTGGAGTCAAATGATACAAGTTGTGGTGTCTACATAACCAAAAAATGATCATTAGCAGAGATGTTACATTTGACGAGGCGTCTTTGCTCAAGATGCCAACGAGAGAAAATGTAAAGACTCTCGATAAGAATGAGAAGAGCGAAGTGGTGCAAAAGGAAGTGACTACACTAGTGGTTACTATTTCGGTGCAATCGGAAGTGATTAATCGATTAATTCTTCCAATAGTGATTCAAAAAATGGGGAGATTCTTATTGAGGGGTCTAGTCAACAACAACCAGAGGTACCATCTTTGGTGAGCAAAAGGGAGCTGAGAGCTAGAACGAGACCGCAACGATTTGGCTATGAAAATAGTGTGGCATATGCATTGGTGGTTTATGGCGATGAGCCGACTTCTTATCGGGGAGGCAGTGACGAATAGTCATTATGATGAATGGAAGGCGGCCATGAGTGAGAAGATGAATTTTTTTCACAATAATGAAACCAGGATCTCTACAAGTTTCCAAAAGTGGAAAAATCAATTGGGTGCAAATAAATGTTTGCCAAGAAAGATAGGGTTCTAGATTTGAAAGTTTGGTATAAAACAAGATTGGTGGCTAAGGAATTTGCACAGCGGGAATGGGTGGATTATGTTGAAGTCTTTTTTTCGGTAGTAAAACATACTTCCATTAAAATGCTATTAGTTGTCGTATCGCAGTTTAACTTAGAGCTTGAACAACTCAATGTTAAGACGACGTTCTTGCATGGGGATCTAGAGGAGGAGATTTATATATCTCAACCGGAGGGTTCAAAGTTGTTGGCAAGGAGGATTGTATTTGTAAACTAAAGAAGTCCTTGTATGGGTTGAAGCAATTGCCTAGACAATGGTACAAGAAGTTTGACACATTCATGATGGCTCAGAAATTCAAGCAGGGTGATTTTGATTATTGCATTTATTTCAAGAAACTCAAGGGGGTTTGTTTATCTATTTACTCTTATATGTTGATGATATACTTATTTGTTCATCAAATATGTTTGATATCAATGCAGTGATGGGTCAGTTGAGTCTCGAGTTTGAGATTAAAAACTTGGGTGGAGTCAAGAAGATTTTGGGAATGGAGATAATAAGGGAGAGGAAGAAGCGAAGATTGTGCCTCGCTCAGAGGCAATATCTAGAGAAAGTGGTAGTTCGATTTAAGATGCAGGACTCAAAGCCTATGAGTGTCCCATTGGCTCCGCACTTCAAGCTCTCGGCAACTATGGCTCTAGAAGCAAATTAAGAGGTGGAATATATGGCTTAAGCTCCGTATGCGAGTGCGATAGGAAGCTCAATGTATGTCATGTTGTGTACTCGACCGGACATTGCTCAGGCAGAGAGCATTGTGAGTAGATTCATGGCAAATCCGGGGAAACAGTATCAGAATATCGTTAAGTGGATTTTGCAGTATCTACAAGGGACGAAGAATAAGGGGTTGGTGTACCAGAGAACCAAGGGGTCTATTATATATGGGTATATTAATTCGAACTATGATAGGGATCTTAACAAGCGGCGGTCGACCACAAGGTATGTTTTCACATTTAGTGGTGGTCCGATTAGCTAGAGATCGATGTTACAAGGTGTAGTGGCGTTGTCTACTATAGAAGCAGAGTACATTGCAGCAACAGAGGCAGCCAATAAAGCATTGTTGCTTCAGGGTTTAATAGGTGATTTGGGGATGGTTCAGGAGAATGTCGATGTATATTGTGATAGCCAGAGCGCTATTCATTTGGCTAAGAACCAAGTTCATCACGGACGGACGAAGCACATCGATGTCCAGTTTCATTTCATACGGGAGATTATCGAGAGTGGTGAAATAATTTTAAAAAAAATTGGCACTAAGGATAATCCTACAGATATGATGACGAAGGTGGTACCGACGATAAAGTTTGAGTATTACTCGACTTTTGTTAACATTCTTTAGTGTTGAGACCCGTTTAGGGGTGGAGGCTCTTCGGGGCCGGGTGTGATGCTATAGCAGTATTGATGGAAGAATAAGTGGAGTGGGGTGTGCAATTTGTTGGATGGGTTAGCTAGATGGTTCGCCAAAGTGGAGATTTGTGAAGTCTGGCTCTCCATAGTATAACCATGATCCTTCATAGGTATAACCATGATCGATCATGGGTATGTCCATTATCCTTCATGGTGTTGGCAGAAATTTTCAGTGGGTTTCATGATTGATCATGGGGTATACCATGATCAATCATGGTCCCAGCACTTTGTCTATTTAGTGCAATATTGGTTCATTTGAGTTATAAGATTTGTAAAGTGACTTGGGAGCTAAAATTTATGAGATTTTTTCTTGTATGCTTGTAATCATCTCTTTGTTCTACTTATCAATAGCAGCTATCATCTATGTGGATTAGTGGCGTTTACGCCGACACCACAGTAAAACCTTGTCTTGTACGATTGTTGTTTTATTTCCTATTTCTCTATTGTGGGTGTAGTTTTTTGTGTCGAGTTCTTCTTTTGGTAAACTATTTGGGCTTATGAGATCTTTCCTCGTTGCGTTTTACTTGGTTATGAGCAGTTTGGCGCAATATAATTAACAGAAACATTGGAAATGGTACAAATTCGACTAAAAACATAAAAGAACTGGTAATCTATCAAAGTTATGTTGGATCAACTTGAGTGTTCTAAAACTTTTGAACATTGCCAAGAACAGAGTATGCAAAACAGATATACGGTCTCAAGCACAACAAATCATGAAAATCGGTACAGATTCATTTATTCTAATATTAACTTATTTACTAAAAACATTTCCTATTAGAAAATATATGAAACATATAAATTTTAATGACCAAATTGAGCAGACGAGGAATATGCTAGCCACTCTGAATTAAATCAGATGAAACTGAAAGAGATATGTCCTAGGACTATTCATAGATTATGATTTGTACTTGGATATCTTATGCTTATTGTCATTAATAAAGTTTATTTCATTTTACTTTATATTCTCTTGTAAATAATATTTATTGATACTAGTTCATCGAGTACGTGACTTGATTGTGGGATGCTAGTAATGTTATAATAATATTATTTAGATGTCCCTAATCATGTGTCAATAACCTAAGATCACATTGATATAATGATTAGAGTATGGGTCAGTTGATGACTATGTTCCACAAGTCATGGATATGGAGATATCAAGCTGAACACACTGATACTTGTTAGGGAACAAAGTATTGGACCGACTCGCTTTGGGGACACTGCGAGGAGTGTTACATAATGTCATCAGTGATGTTCCCCATTAGTGATATCGTATTATCCTCAGACCTGAGATCATCATGCTTACCAACATAGGGATTAGCATGTCAGGCATCATCAAACGTTGCTCTTGACCGAGTAATTATAAAGATGATAATCAAGCATACTATAAACTATGTAAAGATATGTGATTGATCAAGATGGAATTTGTCACTCTCATATAATGAGAGAGATATCTTTAGGCCCCTTGATAAGTATAATTAATATTTGCATGGCCATGCACAAATGAGGTGTCATTTGTATAAGATTAACCATACTTAGAGATCAAGAAATAAAGATTGAACTATACAAGAATGACATTTGCCTAGTTTTGTGTTCAATCTAGATATCGGTTGACGAAAGGAGTTAATATGTGGAATATCAATTTAAGGTTGTGTCGTTTTGACCTTTATGCCCTTTGGATAGTAGTAATGTTTTACTAGAGACCACTTACTATTCGTATAATAAAACGAGTTTTTAATTATACTGCCAAAGAGTATAAACCTACAGGGTCGCACACCAAAACGAGTTGGATCAAAACGAATTGAAAACGGGCCAAGTTGGACTTGGGCCTAATTCGTTTTGTTGCTTAGGGTTTCTCACTAGGGTTCCCTTTTAAAAGGGAACCATTGTTCTTCTTGGCCGTCTAAGTGTGAGATATAGAGGCAAAAAACGAAATAGGTGTAAGAACCCTAAAGGCGCTAGTACACCAAGCAAGGATCTGGTCTCGTTCGTGTGTGCATACCATAGAGGCGTTGTATTTTCAACGCTAGAACGACAACAACAGAAAGGTTCTATCCATTGTATTTGTCACCTTTAATTCAAAATCTCATACAAGGTATGTCTTCTATCGATTTTTATTGAACAGTATAGATCCTAGGGTTTCATGATTAGTGCATAAATTAGTGTATGTGATGCATGTTTACTGCCCTAATTCCCTACAATGTGTAACTTAGGGCATAAAATGAACAAATGTATGGAACAAGAAATTAAGAAACGAAGTGTAAACAAACTCCAGTGACAGAAAATTGTGAAGATATATCATCTACTTGAAACAAGAATAAGAAAATTATAGGAACATACAAACAGATCTGCACCTAATCAAACGAAATTGAATCATACACAATCAACTAACAATTGTTTATGAGGAAACACAAAGGAATCTCAACATCCTAAACGATTAGGTAACTAAGCAGGAACCCTTATTTTACGATTAAATCCAATAATCAAAATCTAAACAAGATGATTATCATATATACATTTATACATATATAAGCGTACATATTTGATGAATACAGATCAAAAACATTAAGAACACACCGTAAAGTTCAAATGCCAATCAAGAGGTCCATTGGGAGAAGGGAGAAATTGAGAAGGCGCAGAGAGAGAGGCGGTTTAGAGCAGTGATGAACTGATAGTGTTGAGTGAATTGTTTTCCTTCAATGAAAAGTGTGTGACTTGAGTAGCACGTCGTAATATATATATATATATACACACATTGTATAATATATATAGTTCGTTAGTGGACAATTGACACATCGTTAATTGAAAGTTAGTTATGGTCGTTCCTGTTCTTTTCTTTTCCTTTTTTTATTTTTTCTCGCCAAATTAAGTTCAACCAATTATCTTTTATTGAAAACAAGTTTCATCATACTTATTTTTAAATTCGATCTCAATCTAGTATGGATCATTTGTACACGGACAATTTCTTTACTGATGACGATCTAATATGAATCATCTGTACACTGTACACGAACTATTTCTTTAAAGATAAATTATCATCACTTAAAACATTATCAAATATTTTCAACAATAAAAAATAATTGTTAAATGCACATTTTTTTTACAAACGGTTCGCACCAATTACTGCTAACATAGCCCGATTACTATATTAAAGTACCAGCATTGCATTATTTTTAAAAAAATTTAGTGACATTTTTTTTATTTAAACGACTCTACGTTTGTGATGAATTTGGTAGTGCTGAAAACTTACTTAAAATGCCAATAGTTATACTCCAAAGTAATACGTACTAATAGCAAATAAACTAACCCAATAAATAAAAAATACGAGAAAATATTCACATGTTATTATATATCTAATCAGATTGTAGAAAATCAATGACTTATGTGATTGAGGAGAGAGAAATGTACAATTTCTTACAATTTGAGTAGATATATGATTTTTATAATTTACCGTTTTATTCAATATTTTTTTCTAATAATACAATACCACCCAAATGTCAAAACGTGCGTTCACTCTCCAATTTGATCCGGTACGTGAAGAAAGAGTATGAGGTTCCCATTACAATTGGGTGATGTTATAGGTACCCCGATTTTGTAACCAAAACACCAATATAGCTTTAACACCACAATTTAAAAGTTATTGATCATGACACCCATATGGTGACTCCCTAAATTTAAGCACCCAGTCGGTGGTCTTGTCGTCGAATTTGGACATTCGATTCGGTAACCTTCCACTGACTTGACATTCGGCAAACTTTGGCTGAGTCAATTTTCAAAAATATTTCACTGACATTTGATCTTGGCAAAAGGTTACCGAATTTTAACCTCTAACTCGATAAATTGCCACAAAATGTTAACCTTTAAGTCGGCAACTAGCTACCAACTTATATGTTATATATTGGGGAAAAACCAACCTCATATAGTAGCACCCCAAATTTAGGCACCGAGTGGTGTTTTGTTGCCGAATTTTGAAATTCGATTCAATAAGCTTCCACCGACTTGACATTCGGCAAACTTTGGTCGAGTCAATTTTTATAAATATTTCAGTAACATTTGATTTCAACAAATGGTTACCGAATTTTAACTTTTAACTCAGTAAATTGCTACTGAATATTGACCTTTAAGTCGGCAACTTATAACTAACTTATATGTTAAGTATTGGGACAACCGTACCAACCCCTAATTTGTAGCATTAACAACAAATAGTTATTATTTTGGTTGTTCCTATAAAAAAAATTTGTTTCAAATTTCTGGTATTCTAATTACAAAAGAAGGGTGTATATAACATCACCATCAATAAATTTGGTGTTTAACTATCATGAGAATAAAAAATAATAAAACTCCAATGAATCCAAGAAAAGTTGAAAGTCGATCGAGAAATGTTATATCAGATCGAAAAAATATGTATATTCTCACTTTTGTACAAAAAATATGGTGAAAGTAATACAAAAAAAATGCATTTCAACACTTATTTTATGTACAAAGAAGAATTGGTAGGAGAACAAAGGTTATGAACGAGATCCAGAACTACGGTACCATATATTGAGAGAAACTACGAGATAACAAATTTCAAAAACTGTGTGAGAATTAATGCGATGCATGAAGATGAAATATAATAGGAATTATGGAATAGATAGAGAGAGAGAGAGAGTAAATGAAGTTGGCAAGAAATTGGTACGGACATAAGGCTTACCATAAATTTCCCATGAATGGTGGCCTACGTACATCTTGGTGTCCAAAATTGTGCATGATAAATGAGTCTGAATTTATTGACTCTATGTAAAACTCTCATGTATCATTGACTGAAATATACACCTTATTTCTGGTGGTGGATCTAAAATTTAGAATTTGTTGGGGGTGGATTGAGAGGAGAGGGGTAAAACACAAAGCATTAAAAAAAAAAAAAGAAGAAGCAGCTCAAATTTAATCCCCAGAAGTTTTTTATAGCACCTAAACTTTTCTCGGTGCCACTTCCACTCGTCTCGGTGGCTCGACCATTACCTTCAATTTTCAATCTAGGTGGTGGGTGGGTGGGTGGGGTGGGGATTGGGGTGGGTGGCCGGTTGGTTGTAAAACGTAAAGCAAAAAAAATAAAATTATATAAAAGTAACTAATACAAAAACAAACTCAAAATAAATTAATCGAGAAAAGTTTGTAATAATTGCATTTATATTCTTCATATTTATGTACTAATAAATCATATTGTTTGCAAAATAAGCTTAAGATGTTATAAATTTTGCCTATAAAAAATTTTGAAGAACCCAATAAAATGTAGTATGCTTATTTATACAATTAATACTATTACTATTCAAGCTTTCTAAAACCTACCCGGCCTAGGGGCCGGGCGATCCCTGGCCCCCCCTAGATCCTCTAGTGGTCACTTCCACTAATTATTCTTAACATCTAACTTTACATTATTTATATTTAAAATTCTAAATAAATAAAAAAATCAATAAAGCAATATGCTTCAAATTTAGTCTCCGAAACTTCTTGTACCCTCGCCAACCCCGCTTAATTGGTTTTTGCCACTACCTCTACTTGTCTTGATGGCACATCCACTCGTCTTGGCGGCTCGGCCATTACCGTCGATTAATGTTCAATCTAGGTGGGGGTGGGTTGGTGGTATAACACAAAGCATAATAAAAAATAAAAAAATAAAAAAAATGATATAAAAGTAATTAATATAAAAATAAATTTAAAATAAATTAACTGAGAAAGATATGTAATAGTTGTGTTTTGTATTCTCCATATTTATGTACTAATAAATCGTATTATTTGCAAAATAAGTCCAAAATATTATAAATTTTGTATATAAAGAATTTTGAAAAGGTCCAATAAAATATAGCATATTTAGACAATTAATACTGCTGCTATCCAAACTTTCTAAAACCGGCACCCCTTGATCCTCTATTGCTCACTTCCACGTCATCTCATTAATATTTAACTTTATTTTATTTATTTCTTTTTAAAATTGTAAATGGATAAAAAATTAATTCAGCGGGCTGCGTCAAATTTAATCACCGGAACTTCTTGTACCCTCGCCAGCCCTACCTGCTCTTTGCAGAACCTCCACTTGTCTCGGAGCATTTCCACTCATGTCGGCGGCACCTCCATTCGTCTCAGCCACTCAACCATTACCTTCAAGGCGTCAATGTTCAATCTACTCAATCAAAAAAAAAAAAATTGCATATGAAATTATTTTTAGGTTGAGTTTTCATTGCCCCTTTAAATCCAGAAACTTTAACGGCTTTTTATAGTTTCATATTATAAACTTAATTAATGACGGCTTTTTTATGGAATTGGGGGTGATAAAATGAATGATTTTTGAAGGGCATAAAATTATTCTTCTCTTGGCAGCAATATAGCGGAAGCGTAACTAAGTTGATATCCGAGCTCGTCGCATATCATGAGAAAGAGCTCTTTCAAACAGTGACACGTGGCAGCAGCATAGCGGAAGCATAACCAACACTCCCAACGGCTAGTTGCTAACCTCCCACTACGCAACTAACCCCTACATTTCTCTCCACGCACCTCTAATGTGAAGAGCGGAGCCTACTATCTTGTAACTACTGGTTCCTTATATCTATAAAAGGAGCTAGCTCTAGACAGTTAGGGCAGGAAGCATTCAAGTAAACAAATTATTGATCAACTTGTATCCGTTATCATCAGCAGCAGCAATAGAAATCACTATCAAAGAGTGAACATAAACCAGACCTACCGTCCATTGGCCGGGACTACCATCCTTACCCAAAATATGTGTGTTCGTCTTGTTTATTTTCTTTCGCTTATTTATAAATCCATATGTGAACAACATCTCTAACCCAAAAGATTTGTTGATCTCACAGTTTTCATTTAAAAATTTTCAAAAATAAATTAATTCTTGTTTGCCATTTTGGAAAAATCATGGAGATCGAAAAGGTGGAAGCAAATTAAGGTAAGAATTAATTTATAAATTAAGAAAATTTCAAAACTACTTTATAAGGTCCCGTTTGATAGTAATATGGACAATGATATGAAAAACGCTTGATTTGTATAAGAAGTTGAAAAAATAGTTGGAGCATCTGATGAGATACTTTCCATTTCATACTCATTTTATGAGCAGATGTTCTCTATTTTTCATTATCTTTTATGAAAAATTTCATCAAGTTGACCAATGTCCCTCACTCGTCCCTAAATTTAGTGGTTGAGGACGAGGTTGTTTTGAGGGGGGGGGGGGGGGGGGGGGGGGGGGGGGGGGAGCAATGTTATGTGCTTAATTTTTTTATTTCACTTTACATTTTATTTGGGATGTTAAACTATTAATTCTAGTGGTTAATTAATTATAGGATAAATTATAGGAGTTAGTGGTTTGTTGTTTAGTCAGAATGTGGTTAAGTTAGTCGAATTAGTGGAGTAGTGGGGTGTTTAAAGAAGCTTATATATATAAGCGGCCTTCTTGATCAAGAGTAAATAGTATGCTGAATATTGAAATAAATTATATTGAAACCTATTGCTTTAATGGAGGTCGGGTTCTCCTCAATTTGAATCACGAGACTCTTGCGCCCCTCTCGAAGCGGACTTTCTTCTCATTCTTATTTATTTATCTAGTTTACAAATGTCTTCGTATGATAGATTTATCTCTCCTATATGGCTATATATTCCGTCTCTCAGGCTTGCGTGTTCATGACTCTCCTTAATTCTTCTTCTCTCCAAACGTGTGGTTCTGACGAAGCCGTGAATCTTTTTCAGATGGGAGCTCTTACAAATATGCATGCGTACATATATACGCCCAGTTTGTTAAACTTATAGTGCTTGTATCTATGTATATATAGACTAAAACATATCCCCAGTTTAATTTGTAATTAAACTTATAGTGCCTGTATCAATATATATATATGGCATGACTTGTGGTAGTAGTTTAAATGAAATGGTAAAATTTGGGATTAACTTTATTAGGCTTCTCATAAAATTGAATTAAAGTATAAGAATAGAAATTTGGAACAAAATAACGTAGAGAATTAATACGTGCAAAAGTTTAGTAAATTCGATATATAAAAAATCAAACCATATTGGATAAATTTGACATATATAGATGTTTAGAAAATATATTTTCACTTTTTCTTCTTTACATGGGGTGTTCGAATCAGCTTTCACACATCTATATTAATCCCCCACTCAAGGAACCCATGACTAGCCACTGTCTTACCAAAAGTGTTCTTGGAGCAATCGAGATTCGATCTAGGGAGCTTCCAATCGAACCCAAAGCTAAACCCAGTATTTTCATTGTATGATTAACTTTAATTGTACATGCAACCAGCGTGTCATACGTTACTAGACACCCAGTATATATCTAAATCACCAACTTATTAGAGTACACCAAATATGTTGTGCATGTCTATTAATAGTTTAATTCAAAACTTGTACAAGAAGTAATCATGAACTTATTACACGGTTGAAATTACATACGAGATAGTGTTGAATAAATTAAACTCGTAAATTCTGGAAAACGGTGTCCTCTCTCTTGGACATTACATGATGTCTATGTTTTCCTCAATTGGAGGGCTCGAATTTAGGTTGCCCTAACACTAGAGCAACACGTACCAATTTTAACTCATTTTATCGTGTTGTATTTTGTCCCTTTTTTATTAAAAGAATTTGTCTATTACTAACAGTCCGTTTGGATTGAAAGGAAGGAGTAGAAAGGAAAGGATTAGTCACAAACGATAGGAAAGAATGGAATGGAATGGAATGAGTTTAATTTTATTATTGTTTGGATAGCTACGGAGGGAAAGGAAGGGAATGAAAATAACTCCGTTTGAATAGAAAGGAAGGAAAGGAAGAAAAAGAATGTAATTTATTAAAAAAAGTAAATTATTTATTAAAAATGTTTTCTTTCCTTCCCAATCCTCCTAATATTAGAAGGAAAGAAAATAAGGGAATAAAGAGGAATGACACTCCCTCCCACTCCTTCCATTTCCATTCCATTCTTTTTAAATATTCTATCCAAACAAAGGAAATGCAATCCCTCCTCCTCTTTTCCTTTCCCTTCCTTCCATCCATACGAATTGTAAGTTTTTGTAGGGATCAATTCATTCAACAGGATGTCCCATGTTTGATTTCCCATATGTGTAAATTCACTTGTGCCCGCGGTAGGCACAATCCCATGAGCGAAAATTAGTTTCACATCTAATATAGTATAGGAACAGTTTGTGGTAAAATAAAATATATATATATATATATATATATTAATACGTAAATACTAGCATGTTGGTGAACGTATCTTTGGCATCTCTCTTCAATTTGCAAGGTTAAAGAGCTTATTTCCGGGAAGGATTTTACATTTATTCATTGGTTTGTGAAGCAGATATCGTTGTTGACTCATTAACAAACGAGAGTTGTTTCAACCGTTGACCCTTTGCTTTTTCCGTCTCTTCCATCTCGATCAGCCTCGTGGATTTTCCCATGTCAATTTCACAGGTCTTCCTAATTTTAGATTTGTCTAAGTTAAATTTTCCTTTATATCATTTATTTTGGTGTTCTAGAGTTTTTAGTATTAACTAACTATCAACCCGCACGATGTAAGGCGATGTCAAATTTTTTGCATTGCAAAAAATTAAATCTAAGTGTCTATTATATTCTATAATTATTAAAATGTAAAGGCGTTTAAAATTTATTGGCAATTAAGAAACACGAAAAAAATTATATTTCTTTTGTCTTTTCATATTATTAGTATATGTCTTCGTCCTATTTACTTTTAACCTGACTATAAACATCTTAATTGTACACATCTATACTATCTAATCTAATAATAGTAAAATGGAGGAAGTGCCTCCATTAATGATACCATTAATAATATCATTTATATTAATTAATGTATCTATATATACAATACTTTTATTAATGATATCATTTATATTAATTAAGGCAATTTTATTATATTTATGTCTCTATTTATTTAATTTTTGTATCATCTATGAAGGCAACTCTATTATCATTCTATTTTCATCCATTTAATTCTTTCACAAATTTATTTTTTTGAAGGGTCTCTCACCAATTTCTCTTTCCAAATACTATAACTATTTAATTTGTCTTTTCAAATTAGAATTAATGCATTTTCATACATCAAAGTTAAGTTATGCGAGATAATGAATTATAATACTCATGTAATAAACAGTAAATTCTGTTGTCATATAGCATATACATAACCTCAATAATGAATTTAAACTTTATATCTAGATGATCGAGTAATGGAAGATGAGGGTATTTATATTTTAGCTTCTTTTTTTAATAATTATTTAAAACTAAATACACATTTGTGATCTTAAAAATAAAGTCATTTGATCAATATTTTATATTCTTCAAAATAATCTTTTTAAATTTATGAAAATAATATGTTCAAACGTCCATGCATCGCATGGGTTTAAAACTAGTATAACAGTATAATCAGGGTATAATTAAATTAAATAGCACACATAAAGAAATATAAAGTACATTTAATGAAACCTAAATTAAGTAAGAGTAAATAAATGGAGAGAGAGAGCTAGAGAGAGAGAGAGAGGTCATTTTAAGATATAGCTGCATGTTTTAGGTCCTTTGGGTTTTAAGTTTTTGAAGGCATAATCTTGCTAGCGATGGTCAAGTTACTTGGGCTTGATTTTGTTGCGTTTGAAAGTGATTAGCTTTAGATTTTCAATTATTTAATAGTTTGGCTTCTTCATCCAATTGATTAACATACAATTCAACTTCTCCAAAAAAAAAATTGATACCGAAAGGCTAAAATGACAAAATACAGTTAATAAAATTAACAAATAACATACATTGTTAAATATTTAGGGTAAAGAATGTAAGATTAATAAATATAATACAATAAAAAAAGCTTGTTAACTATATATGTTCTAATAATGATTTTTCAACCATTGTTTTGTGAATAACTTAAATGCAATTGGGATTTTAATACATAAACTATAAATAAAAATAAGATGATGTTAAAATCCTTTTAAATTAACAATGTAATTTTTTCCCTAACTTAAATGTATTGTCTTGCATGTACAAAACAAAATAAAGAAACAACCGAAGCAAATAGATTAATACCAACTTTAAAGAATGGAGACTTTTAAATATACAGGAGAAGAGAAGATGAACGTGCAAGGGGGGAAGGGGGAGCTGTTAAATTCACATATATGAGAATAAATTAAAATAATTAGGGGAAAGTAACGTCAAAACGAATGGAATTTATAATATTAATGAGAATGTAACGAAAAACAATAATAAAGAGAGAAATAGACATTTTAGGCAAAACAAAGAGCATATAATTAGAGTTGGAGTTTTCTAGGATTTTTACGAACAATTAATTTGGTGGATATTGGATAAATTATTACGAAAGCAAATTAATTAACAAAAGCATGAAGAAATCAAAAGAAATAAGCCAACAAAATTAAAACTCATTAATTAAGATAATTATTACTCCCACTTCCTTTGCAATTATGTTCACATTAATTATAGCATTGATTAATTTAGAATAATTTTGAATTTGCTTAAACTAAAATAAAAACCGCCTGCTTCAAAAATAATTCCCAATTAATAAGATCTGGAAAAAAAGTAAAAGGGCTTGCGTGATAATGTTTTTCACGAAAAAACCAAAGAATAATATATTTTAGAAATAAGGGCTTAGATATCATTTTCATTCTGAAATAAGGGCTCGTTTATTAGTTGTGTTTTAAAATAAGGGTTTTGACCGAGTGCAAACTTTACTTTGCACTAAATTGTGTTTTGTTCAAACTTAACTTTGCAATCAAACAAATTTAGTGCAAATTTGTTTTACATGATGTGCTTATATTTTAAAATTATTCTAAAACACTGTCAATTAAACACTTATTTATAATAATATGATAAAAAAACATATAACGCAAACTTTATTTTGCATGATTCTATAGAAAAATACAATTTAAAAATTAAATGCAAAGTTAACTTTGCAATCCTTTTGGAATTTGGTCAAATATAGGTTCTTAATTTAAAAAAAAAAATTATTCATTGATTCTTTTGTAGAAATTTTTTTTATGTAAGCCCTATTTTTTAATATCCCAAATTAATTATGTATTAATTTCGAGTCGTATTATCGTGCCGTATCAAGAAAATTGCCATCCCTAACTAAAGCCAAGCATGATTGAAATAGAAAAACTCCACACAAATAAAAAAGTAAATAAAAATAAATATGGAAACACCAAAACCTTGTAGAAATAGAAAACTCAGAACAAAAACAAAATAGAAATGGCAAAAAAAAAAAAAAAACACCTAACCCATCCTACTTTGTATGCATAATAGGCCTGTCGCTTCCCACTTTATTAATCGTTTATTTTTGGTCTTCTGAATATTGGATTCCTCCATCGTGATTCTAATTCGCGTGTGGACTCAACACCATCTTTGATCTACGTCAAACGGCGTGCATCTTTGATCCTTGTCGTAATTCAAGGCGAAACCATAAGGTCTCGTTTCGTTCACGGATTTTAGCACTCGGAAAAGGAAAGTATGTTCTTTCCTTTATTTAGTAAGTACAAATTCCGGAAACACTTTCCTGAAATAGGGGTAAGTAGAGGGTAAAACCATTGTTTTCAAAACACATAGGATTGATTTTTTTCATGTAATTTCTAAGCATTTATTATAAAAAATTTAGAAATACCCTTACCTATATACTTTTTATGTTTTACTAAACAGAAGAAAAGAAATTTGATAGGAAATTTAGGGGGGTGTATTCAATTGAGATTTTAAAAGATTCTTTATGGATAATTTAGTTCAGTGGATTTTAAAAGACTATTTAAGAATGTAATGACTTATAAGATTTTTTTAAAAGATTTTGTATACTCAAGATTTTTGATGTTTGGATTTTAAAGATTATATCATTAGAATTTATAAGATTTAAAAGGACCACATGGATTTTTTATACTCAAGACTTTTTATGTTTGGATTTTATGATGAGTAATGTTTAGTTCAATGATGCACGAATTCTCCAGCATCAACCTCTACAACCCAAGCTTTCCAAATAATGGTGGAATTTTTCCTTACCAAAGGTTCTATAAAACCCGCTACCATTTCTTAATAAAATAAACAAAAAAAAAGTTAATAAACATTTTGATTCTTCTGAAAGGCAGAGAGTGCCGATTTTGGTATTTATGCTCATCAATGAAATTTATTTAAAATATCAATAAAATTATGCAAGCAATCTTCAAAATGGGGTTCAATTGAAGGGCCCCACTCTTCAATGGCAAAAAAGCACTAAAGGGAAAAAATAAATTGAAATACATAAAAATAGTTCAAATCTCAAAAAATATGAAAATGTACACGTATACATACATACATACATATATGTATATATATATATATAAAGAGAGAGAGAGAGAGAGATGATATATACATACCCATTTCATAAAGAGAAGCATTGGTGAAGTTGAGAAGGAAAATGGGTGAAAGGAAGAGGTAAATGTAGAGAAGAAAAGTGAGAGAATTGGTAAATCTCTAGCAGAAAACAAAAGTCTCACTTGAAAAGTCTCATGGGTTAGGGTGGGATTTTTTATAGGGCTTGGTATTTATACTTTCCACTAAAAAGTCACACAAATTCCTAATTTTAAAAAAATTCATTGAAATTAGCAAGTTTTTGAATACCAAAAGACTTTTTGTTACTTGTTTAAAGTCCTGATTGAATACCACTAGATTTGGACACACTCTTTAAAATATCTAAATAGTCCTGGTTGAATACCAAAAGACTTGTTTAGATTATTTAAAAGTCTTAATTGAATACCACAAGACTTATTTATCCCAAAATAATCTTTTAAAATCCTAATTGAATACACCCCCCTTAGTTTTCCACCTCTATGGAAAAGATAAGGAAATTGATTTTTCCATGAGAAAGACAAGATAAGGGTATTGATTCGATCGGGACTTTGATCTACATCAACCGTCCGTCCTTAATCTACATCAAAGGGCAGCGAATCTGGTCTCCAACCTCTCCAATTAAGGTACTATGCTCTATGCTCTTGTTTTGTTAATTGAGACTCTGTTTGATTGTAAAGATGAAAAAGAAAAATCAATTTAGTTAGTTTGTAAGAAAAGATCAAAAAAAAAAAGTGAGAGATGTTTTGGTGAAAAATTTATACTCACTACCGAGTAAAGAAAATTTTTTCATAAGAAAACTTAATAATCATATCACCCCTACCACTCATTTTATTTTTCATCTTTTCACTAAAACTAACTCAATTTATTTTTCTTTTTCATCTTGGAATCAAAAGGAGCTTAACTGATGAATGATTTCATTGATTGTCTTCAAAATAGTGTGCCTTTCTTTGTTGCCTCAGTGGTAATTTTTATTTTATTGTTTTAAAATTAGACAATAATTGCAGTGTATAATATTATTATTTAGTAATTTCGGTTTTATGGGTGTTTGTTTTACTTCTTAATGTTTAAGCATTAAGAGGTGGAAGAATCTGTTTTTTTTCTTTAAGTAATGAAGAGGTTAATAGTTATTTTTTTTTTTAATGATTAAGCAGAGCATCAGCCACGCTGAATGCTTAATGTAAACCATCAACATTAAGAGGTAGAATAAACTGTTTGTTTCTTAATGCTTGGGAAATTTTAATTTTAATTATAACTTCTATTTTTTCTATCCAAACAAGCCAAAACAGACAATTTCGAAGGGACGCAATCACTCTTATTTTTCTATATCACATCCATTTTTAGACAATTATGGGATTTATTTTTTGATTTGAATTACTTCAACTGTAGGAAGCATAATTTAAATTACCTTTACAACGAAAATTTGGATTACTTTTACAATCGGAATTATTCCTATCAGAAGTATAAAGTCAACAAATCTTCTTATTCTATGTTGAACAATGCTTATTCCTTTTTCACCAGGACTAGTAATGGGGCCATGGTCTAAGCTCCCAGTGGATTTATTGAAGGTTATAGAAGATCATCTTGTACTCTATATTGATAAAGTTCGAATTCGTGCCGTTTGTGTGACATGGAGTTCTTACCTTCCAAATTTGCCTAACCACCAAGATAAGCAACTCCCGTGGTTATTGCATCCACTTGATAACAACATAGAGGCATCACATGGATTATTCAACCCGATTGATGAGAAAATTTATGAGATTTATTTGCCGGAGGCAAAGGGAAAGATATTTAAAGGATCTTCTTATGGTGGATAGTTACGGTTGAAGACGTTCATTCTAATAGTCCTACTAATATTTGTCTTTTAAATCCTCTTACAAGAGCTCAAATTACACTTCCCCCTAGAACCGAGTTTGCTGATGTCGTACAGTACCGTCCCATTGAAGTTGACGAAGAATTCATTGTCCATATGTGGTATGATGTGCCGCCGGATGAGGATCTTGAGTTGGAGCTTTACGATGCAGACATTGATAAAACAATCTTAAGCTCATATGGTGTGAGTTTGGGCTTGACGATGAAGGTTGTGATGTCATCAGCTCCTTGCGAGGAATGTGTGGTGGTTGCCATTTATGGCCAAGACCATCAACTGGCTTGGTGTAGGTGTACTGATAAAAAGTGGACGCACATTTATGCTGGTATAATTGGGATTGTAGATATTATTTTCGACAAAGGTAAATTATATGCTCTAACCCTTAGCGGAGACCTGTTTGTGCTTGAAAATATTGGAACGGGTCTTGATACGAAGGTGACACAAATTACATCTGAACTACCAATTCCTAGAGGGAGGAGTAGTTACTTGGCAGAGTGTTCTGATGGGGATCTAATTGTTGTTTGCCGATATTTTAGTTTTCATGATACCAATCGTGAGGAATATGATGTTCGCACTATAGGATTCAAAGTATATAAATTTGACCTATTGAATTTAAGTTGGATTGAAGTGAAAAATATCGGTGGTGACATCTTGTTTTTGGGTTTCAATTCAGCCAGGCCTATCTCGTCCAATGACTTACCGGGATGTAAAGGAAATTATATTTATTTTTTGGATTCTAATTTGGAGAATGACAAAAATTTGGAACCTGATATAGGTGTCTTCAATTTAGAATGCGGAGCTTTCGAGTCCTTGCAAGGAATGCGTCAGCCTTTTTGGCCAAAGCCAGTTTGGGTAAATATGGGTTAAACTACTTTATCAATTCGCTGGTTATTGTTTTTGAATTTATATAATTTATTTTTAAATTAATAACATATTTTTAAAAAAATAAATTGTATTATATTATTAGTTTGGTTTTTTTTTTTTGTTTTTTTTTTATTTGGGTAATGATAGTAGCTCTCCACAAAAAGTATTTTAGCATTCCAAAAGTGTATTCAATGCATAAAATGTGTCTCAAAAAATCTCTATTTAATTTAAAGTGTTAGGATACGTTTGTAGAGTATTAATATCATTACCCTTGTTAAATTCGTTTATTTGTATCTTATCTCTATTATCAACTTTGATTTTGCTGTCCTGTGTGCTTTATTATTAGTATATGATGTTTGTTAGTGAAACTCTTTTATTGTGGTTTTTCTTTTCGGTATTCATTTTTAAACGAGAAAATGGTTCCAATCTAGTTATGCTTAATTTATTTCCTACATTTTGTGTCTCCCCAGTATATGTTTCTGTTTTTTGTTTTCAAAATTTAATGAATTAGTACTTGTACAATTAAATTAAAGGTAATTTTATTTTTATATGCGAGATTTTGTCATTCTATCTTCAAGTTTTTGTTAAGTTAATTCCAATTGACCATTAAGTTTGAACGTGTTATTGGATAAACATAAAAAAAAGAGGAAAAAAAAACAAAGAAAACCCTGAAGTTTGGGAGTATTTGCAATCTTGACCCCGAAATTTGAAACTTTACAATCGTGCCTCCAAAGTAATTTTTCACTGCAATTTGGACCATCCGTCCAATTCCTCTGTTAAAGTTAACGTTTTGCTGACGTGGTAACAATTTTTTTTATTTCTGAAACTTCTCATTTTCTATTAAAATATTATATTAAAATGAGAAAATATGTAGGCAATGAAAACACATCAAAAAGCCAAAAAAAAAGTACCTAAAATTTCTTTTGCTTCGCAAAAATGACGTAAAAAAAATACTACTAATTTTCTAACTAAAAAGGCAAAATAATTTGTTTTTTTACTAAATTTACATGCTTCTAACTAACACAATCACTTTAAAAAAATTAAGTGTTATTTAAAGGGGGTTCAAATTCGTGGCTTCCTTGCATGTGTTTATTTATTGTGTTGTTTAAGAATTGTTTTATTAGGTTTTGAAATTCAAATTGCAAAAAATATCTATATTACTTATATTACATATAAAAATATTGGATTTTTGTGGTGTGCTTATAAATGATTTTGTCGCAGTTTTTTTTTTCCACTCCCACGTCGACATTAAGAGTTATTTTTTTAAAAAAAATTAAAAATAAACATAATAATACATTTAATGGTGAGAACATTCATTTCTACAATAATTGCATTCATTTTTAATTTTATTTTTTAAAAAAATAACTCTTAATATCGACGTGGGAGCGAAAAAAAAATTTGCGACAAAATCGATTATAAGCACACCACAAAAATCCAATATTTCTATATGTAATATAAGTAATATAGATATTTTTTGCAATTTGAATTTCAAAACCTAATAAAACAATTCTTAAATAGCACAATAAATAAACACATGCAAGGAAGCCACGAATTTGAACCCTCTTTAAATAACACTTAATTTTTTTAAAGTGATTGTGTTAGTTAGAAGCATGTAGATTTAGTAAAAAAACAAATTATTTTGCCTTTTTAGTTAGAAAATTAGTAGTTTTTTTTTTACGTCATTTTTGCGAAGCAAAAGAAATTTTAGGTACTTTTTTTTGGCTTTTCGATGTGTTTTCATTGCCTACATATTTTTTCATTTTAATAGAAAATGAGAAGTTTCAGAAAAAAATTAAAATGAAAATTAAAATTGGTTGCCACGTCAGCAAAACGTTAACTTTAACCGAGGAGTTGGACGGAGGGTCCAAATTGCAATGAAAAATTACTTTGGAGACACAATTGCAAAGTTTCAAATTTCGGGGTCAAGATTGCAAATATCTCCAAACTTTTGGGTTTTCTTTGTTTTTTTCCCAAAAAAAAATTATTGGCGTATTTTTTTATAAAATAGTGATTCTTTTTAATTCAATTGTAAATTATCTACCAAATTTTTACATAATAAAATGATATTTCTGTTATAATTTATTATCAATTATATCTCCTCTCGAGATTAGACATTTAGACTATTAGTCTATATATATTCATATTTGTTTTCAGAATTGAGATTATATAAAAATTCACATTAGTCTTGGAAATAGTAAGTATAATTTGAAACATTTATAATATGTCTACAAAATTTAGTTCCTACCCTAGAAGTGAATTAAAATTATAACTTTAATTATAGATTCATGATTGCAAACAAAAATGCAAAACATATACCACAATTGAATATTTCTCCTTTGACATGTGAAATGATTGAAATTGAAGGAAACATACTTATTGCCTCTACTAATTCTTAATTATTTTCTAAACTTTTAGCGTTGCTTTAATTTTTTAATTTTTTTATAACCCCCATCGTGTAGAAAAAAAAAGTATACTTATTTGTTGAAAAAAGAATCTTCATGAGAGTTATGGTGTAATTAATTCCTTCTATTTTTGTAGGATTGTATATTTTTGATTAATACTGAATTTATAGGACTCGCGTCAATAAACCTTTTTACAAATTAAAAAAACTAAATTATTAAGAAAGTATATTCTAATTAGAAAACTAGTTTTAAAAGTAAATATATTTAAAAGATTATTGATTGGTGGATATATTGAGATTAAATAGTTTGTATTCTCATTTAAAGTTTTATTTGTGAAGTATGAAAAATTATTTTGGAGAGATACTATTGACAAGCAAGTCACCTTATCTTTTAGGGTGCTAGTAAATGCACCCTAACTTATCTTTTAGGGTGCTAATAAAGGCACCAAAATAAATTAATTTCAACACCTTTTATTTAAGTAACATGTATGATTTTTAAATTTATAAAAGCACCCTAAATAATTAAAGCACACAAACAAAACATGCCAATGTTTTTCCGTCTTTTTTTTTCCTTTACCAAAAATCATCTTAAAATTTAATTATGCAGTAAAAGGCCCAAAATTCGAGCAATATATTTATCCCTGCCCCTCACGTCAATTTCAAAAGCCTTTTATCCATTCTCATTCAATCATGGCAGGGAAAATCAATCAAAATGTCAAAATTCACATTGGGTTTAGGATAATCAGACTCAAATTGATAACTTCCACCTCGCCAATTAAGGTGACGCTCTACCTTTGACTTATGTCCCCTCCTTGCCCCCATCGATAAATAAAACTTACTAATCCTAGAGCAAGGGTTAAAAACCTCAACGCTAGCAGGGCGACTATCTTCCATTGGAAGCTTTCTAACTCAATATTCATCATAAAATTACCACGCAAAAGCTAACGGATACTCTTTTGATTGGCAAGTTATGGTTATAACTAGAGTTTTAATTGTTAAGAAATTATCTATGTTAGAATTTTAACGTATGCATTTTGTTTTCAAGAATCTTTCCTATGTATACAAATACATGCTTAAGAAACTTTTACATCATATAAGGGCATATTGTATTGTACGTTGATAAAGTTAGACTTCGTGTTATGTGTGGGTCATGGAATTCTCACTTGCCAAAGTTGCCTAACTACCAAGTTAAGCAGATTGAATGTATAGGGTGAACCCTATGGGGTGGCGTAGTAGTTTACTAGGTTCTTGTGAGGAATCGATCTGTTGCAAATCTTATAGGGTGAACCCTCTAAGTGCAAGTTGTTCAAAAAAAAATGTATAGGGTGCATACTGTTGCAAAAATTTGTTGAGGGCAAAAAGTGATATTTTCAATTAATTTAGGGTGCATTGGTTTGATTTATTCTAATTAAAATTTTCTTTGTCTCCCTTCGAGCGTGGGCCCCAACTCCTAAGCTTCATTCTCCGACAGGCCTTTCGTCGGTTGGACCAGTTAATAGTGTTAATTTATTTATTTTTGGTTTCTCGTGTGGTGTTTGGGTCAGCTTTCGTGCATCTAGATTAATCCATGTTCACTGTGTGTGGCTACCGCTGATCAAACATTATTTTGACAACGTCAAGAATTAATATTGGGGGCTTCAAGTCAACCCCAAGATTTTCCTAATGACAGCCTTATATCACTGGATTAAGAGGTTTGGTTAGTTAATATTGTTAATGGATATACCTTAGCTTGTCTTTTCCCATTTATTTTAACATCTAAAACTTTAAAGGCTAATTGCTCTGAGTTTTTGAACTTTTATTTGTGAGAAAGAGATATTTTATTATATTTTATAGTTATATAAAAGAAAATTGTGACGAAAGAAAGTTAACACATGTTCATGTAAATTTAAAATGTATTGTACATATTTATTTTTTACACAAAAATCACTTTTAAAATATTGTGAGATACTATTTTTTTATATTTTAATTACTCAAATCAAAAACATAAAATATATGTTCTTATACCACATTAATACAAGATTTAAATTCGAAATATCCCGAAACGACCAACAAGCTAACAACGACCCATCTTCTTGTTGAATTGAGCATTTTCCTAAATCAAAATAAGCTCTCTTTTTCCCACGACAAAGGAAACGTTGAAAAGTGGTGGCCTCTTTCTCCTAGAAGTACGGGAATTTTATTTTGGGTGGAGTAATCATGTCGAACAAGATGTGGATACGGGTACGACACAATGTAGATACACTACGTGGTGTGTTGGATATAATAGGTATTTAAAAAACATTAGACACAGCATGGAAATGAGATGGGTACTCCTTGAACATGGAAGGATAAAGAATTAAATAAGAAAGGGGTCAATTTGTAATATTTAGCAATACTTGGTGTCTTTTATTAAATTAAAAGTATACACATACGATATCTTCACATCGCAGCGTAAATCATCGATTAAAGTAAAAACCTAGGGTTTCCGTTTTTACTGCCGCTCAAACACAGTCCTCTTATCGTCATCGTCGAATCTCATCGCAATATTCTATCTTCTTCTATCTTCTCACATCACAAGTATGTCTTTTATTCAGTCTTTGCATCTCAATTTTTTTGATCCATGATTTTTAATTGATATAATCATTTTAATATGACTTTGGAATTTGCATAATGCATATTATTATTAGGGTAAATTGCACTTTACCGCCTTCAACTGTAGGGGTAGTTGCACTTCGCCATCTCAACTACTAGAATTAGCAATTTTTGCTACCAACTATCATTTTTATTACACTCCACCACTTTTCTCTGACGGGGTTAACTTTTTAAACAGAAAGTTGCCCCTCGTGCATTGCGCGTGACTTTGCTAAGGGCATAAAAAAAATTTCAAAACATGAAGGAATCAAAAACAGAGCATCACACTCTATCTTTAAAATTCAACCTCTCTCTGTTTTCTTGAGTGGGATTTGAGTATGGTGGGGATGAAGAATGGAGGATTAAATCAAGTTCGCAAACAAATGAGTGCCTACATCATTTCAAGCAATTCATACAAACATAGAGGTAACTGTGGTAGTTGTTGTATATATCATCTACAGTTTTTATCTAAATCATACTTTTTAATTCGTTAATCTCGGGTTAAAATTCTAATCTTCCTTTTCGGTACATCTCAATTTGAGAGCATCCATTCTAAAAACTTGCTATAGAAAGTGCAATATACATAATTCTTTATACAACCATGTTAATTATAATAAGGGTTTCCCAAAATACTTCTACCATTTCAATGTTATTTAGTGTATATCTACTGCCAACAGATCTATCCTATTCTACTCTATATGGTTCATAAGTTGGTGTATACAGAGCATATATATAGAGGCAATCAAATTAGAGGCAATTTAATCCGAACCAAATTCAATTCGTCTAAACCAGATTCAATTTGGGCAAACCAATTTCACAGTGACCCGAACTTAGTTCTAAAAATCCCTAAATCGTTCCGCGCTGAACTCTCCAATCCACCGGACAGTGAGCATGGTCCATCTTCAAGTACAACTGTATACATTATACTCGAACCAATTGTCCAAGATATAGACGTCGACGCTTTCAACAAATGAGTCCTACTCATCTGTTTCGTCTTCGCTCGATCCGACTCCGGCGATATCTCCGACTATGATTTCGGCAAAGACATGATTTCAATTTGGGTAAGAGAAATGAAGAAGATCTAATGAAAATAAGATTATGGTACATCTAATTTGATTGAATTTATTGAAGGCGGGTTTGTCAGATTTGCTTGCTGTGTGTAGACATATATATATATAGAGAGCATTTGAATTTGAATGGTGATGCTCTGTTTTTGATTCCTTCATGTTTTGTGTTTTTTTTAATGCCCTTAGCAAAGTCACGTGCAGTGCACGTGGGGCAACTTTCCGTTTAAAAAGTTAACTCCGTTAGTGAAAAGTGGTGGAGTGCAACAAAAATGATAGTTAGTAGCAAAAATCGCTAATTCTAATAGTTGGGATGGGGAAGTACAATTACCCTTATAGTTGAGGGTGGTAAAATGTAGTTAACCCTTATTATTATTACTTATTTATTTATTTATAAACGTAGTATGTCTCAATTTTTTAAAATTTGTCATATCCTCACATAATATTCAAGTACAACACCCACATCCACGTATGTGTTTCATTTGGCTCTCTCTTGTCTACAATCTCTCTTTGTTAGTAGTATCTGTCCAATTAATATTAATTATGTTCAGCCTTTATTGAATCTACCATTCTCCCTTGCACTGCTCCAACTTGGATTGTTTTGAATAAAAATTTGAGAAGCTTAGAAGAGTATAAAGTGTTGAAGTTAAATGTATGAATTTTTTGTAATAATCATTCAAAATTAAAATCCTCTTCTAAGTTCAGAACAAATTCAACATGTTTTAGACTAGATTGATGTGCCGTTGAATATTTGTTTGGTTGGTTGGTTTGATGATCGATGGAGCTCTTTTTAAGAGGTATTATTTGATTTCCTTGTATTTTAGTCATATTACGGTGTTCTAAATAATCTATCTATTGATCCATTCATGATTCATATACGAATGGTGAGCAGGATTCGGTAAGTCTGTGAAGTTACGAAATTACCTTTATGCTTCGAAAATTACAATAAAAAAAAGATGCTTAAGTAAAGATCTTAAAAATGAATAACAAGTTATTGAGACGAAACCAAGTAGCACCCAATGTTGCTATTTTTCTTAAATATACACATAATATGAAAAATTACTAGGTCGATTATTACATATAAACATCAATGTGTCACTTAGTCTAATTTTGATAACACAACAATTGTTTGACCGTCTGATCAATCAATGACTTATCTAGGCGCTAGTCTCCTTGTACAATCTCTGTCAACATAGTTAATAAAGCAAGACCCCTTAACATTGATTAGAGTTCTATTATCTTTCAGCTGGATTTTGATGTCCGTAACTCGTCATTAGGGTGATAATTTGTAATACTGAGTCAACAGTAAACACCTATATGACTTGCCATGCCATTGTGCTTTTTGTTAAACACAAAGATAATATGTTTAAGCAATTGAATTAAGGGGCAATTAAAAAAAAGGGCTTATTAGAGAAAGATTTTCACACTAAGGCCAAGGAATAATTTTTTTTTAAATAAAGGGCCTATTTTTCATTTTATTGATAATATGACATGTGTCTTTTTTTTTCATTATAAAATGACATCCCAACCCTTAAAATAAACTAAAAAAATATCAATATGCATTAAAATATGGACTGCAATATGAACTTTGCAGTCTATATTTCACTGCAATATGAACTTTGCAGTCATATTTCACTGCAATGTGAACTTTGCAGTCGATATTTTTAGTGCAAAGTTCATATTGCAGTCCATATTTTACTGCAATGTGAACTTTGCAGTCCATATTTTTAGTGCAAAGTTCATATTGCAGTACATATTTCACTGCAATATGAACTTTGCAGTTCATATTTTATTGCAATATGAACTTTGCAGTCTATATTTTTTGTGAAAATTTCATTAAAAGGGGTAATTTAGGTAATACATAACATGTTTTTATTAATTAAATGATATTTAAATTGATTCAAATACATTCATTTAAAATATATAAAACAAAATAGGCATCTTACACTAATTACCAATTAAAATAGGCCCTTCATTTCAAATTACAATTAAAATAGGCCCTTCATTCAAAAAAATATTATTCATTGGATTTTTGGTAAAAATCAATGTATAATAAGCCCTTCTACCTAATTTCTAGTTGAATTAATGAGGATAAATTTCAGGTTAGTTAATTGTACTTACGAAAGTAATCTTACTTATAAATATTCTTATCAACATGTATTATATAAGTTGTGCATTTGGAAAGTACAACTCATATAATACAAGTAGTAAAAATATGAGGTAAGAATATTTGTTAAAAAATAAATTTCCTAATTTCTTAACACAAATTACAAAGTAATCATATTAAATAAAAGATTTCATTTTTTGTTTGTTTTTTTCTTATTTATATTAGTGTTATAACAAGTATATTAGAATTCAACTATTATAATCATCTCCAAGTCGTGTTAATCTATACTATATTCTAAAGTTAGGATGAATTTTAACCGCCAGTGAAAATGTCTTATACTTTCACTTTCCAATTTTTCCCCATTGATATTTTTTTTGGAAAGAAAATATGATCACAATAAAAACTTAAACCCTGATTATTAAGGCCATCTTCAATTGTCATATATTTCTACCAATACAAATTTCTATTATAGCAATATTAAATAGAAAAAATTGTTAGAGAGTTATAATATGCAATTCTGATGGTGTAAAATAGTCATTTTACCTCGTGCACCAATCGTGAGGGGACACATGGATACCATTGCCAGTATGTGAAAACAGAGATAAAAGGTCTGAACCTCAAGGCTGGACGTTTAATGGAACTCGTAGGAGCATCGAAACAGTGTCTACTCCATTTTCAAGACTTTGGGCCTCTAAAGCTCGACCTTCGGAACTCCTTCGCCGAACTGAAACCAATAACGCATAACTACTTTGTCAGAGTGGCTGATGAAAGTATGGGCGACTGCTACTAACTCCGCCAGCACTTCAGAATCCCCCCCCCCCAACTCCATTAAATCCATATATACCAAGTGCATTTAATGTACCGAAATACATGAAAAAGCAAGCTTGGAGTTGGTGATGATCAGGGATGGCTCTGGACCTGCTATAAAAGTCTTCCTACACGTTTTTCCTCTATCATATATATATATCGGAGGCATTTACTCCCCACAACAATTAAGTAAGAAAGTAATCAAGCTTTTGTTGCAAGAGTCTCACTACTTAAGAGTTTTATACAGAGAGAGATAGAGCCCTAAAGCATACGACAGAGCTCCTAATTTAAGGAAACCAGGCTCTAAGTGGCTTAAAACTCCTCTAATTGTAATATTATAAGGATAGAATAACTAAAGGATTATTGTTTGCTTATAATCTGAAACCGCTTATTATAATACAAAGTACCTCGAGCTCCAAACTCTATTCACAAGATGAGGATTAACCCATATTCTCATATAGGGCGAACATCATTTATACATTACTATCTTATTCTGTTTAGTTCATTATTATTATCTTTATTATTGTTCAATCATTTGACTGTGTGGTTGAAAACAGATCAGCTTTAGATTTTCTCACCAATAATTTCTATGTGATGTGGGAAGTGAGTCATATTGAGAATTTCTATAATCGTTACTAAACGGAAAAATTATGATGTATTTTTTTTATTTTAAAAATTGTTGGTGCAAAAAACTAGAACATATCAGTTTCGACCACACAGTCAAATGATTGGAATAATAAAAATGAGCTAAGAAAGTCAAAGATGTGTAAAGAAGGGGTTCACCTCATATGAAGATATGGGTTAGTCCTCTTTTGTAAATAGAGTTAGGAGCTCGAGTTGCCTTGTATTACGATAAATGAGTTTATGTTACAAACTGACAAAGTTTCTCTAACTATTATATTCTCACAAGATTACAATAAAGATATTACTAAGCCATACAAGTTCTAGATTCTTGTGCTAGGAACACTGTCATGGGCTTTTCTAGCTCTCCCTTTCTCTGTCTTGCAATCAAAGCTTGGTTCCTCAAGTCTTTTTTTTATGGGCTTGGTTACCTAGTTGTTGAGGGAAGTAAATGCCCCCCACATATATATATATAAAGTTGGCGTGTGTGGGAGCTTTGGGAGCAACTCCAAGGCCATCACCTTTCGATCACCAACTCTAACGTTGCTTCTCCATGGATCTTGGTGCATTAAATGTAGTTTATTTAATGAAGTTGAGGGAGCCTCTGTGGCGTTGGTGGAATTGGTAGCAATCGTCCATGCTGTCTGAGCCTGCTCTAACACGGTGGTTGGCAAGAGAGCTTCAGAGCTCATTAGAAGAGCTTTGGTCTTCGAGTTCCACAATTTGCTATACAAAAATAATCCCCAGACTTGATACTCAAACTCTTTGGAGCTCAAGGTTCCAAGCAGCATTCAAGCAAAGCTCTCAAGCCTGCTTTGTCATGGTGGACTAAGATGTTGACGTGGACGGGCATGCATTTTTCTGTGGTTAGCGGAGTAAATTAATTCACTTATTTGCACAATCAGAAATTATGATAGAATTTTTTTTTATCTTATATACATTGACAAGGACAAAATAGAGCCCAAAACCCAACACATTACCTAATCAAATTAATTTATTCTTTAAAATAAATGGCACCTAATATATATAAAAATAAATCTCATAAGATCGGTATAAACCGTTGGATCCAAAATGAATTTATAGAAAAAACTATTGAAACTAGCTAAGGAAGTAAAACAACACATCCAACCATTCCTCCACTTAATATCTTTATTAATATTCCAAATAAGATGTACTAGACACTCTGCACCTGCATTTTAATAAATTAAGAGACAGAGAGATGACAAGTTGCTTGGTCCTTTGAACCCTCAAGCCCTAGTTACTGGATTTTTATTGAAAAAAATACCTTAATTTAATGTTAGGTTTATAATTACATAGATAACAATTGTATATAAAGTAAATGTGCTAACCTAATTAAAGAAACACTCCACTCAAACTTCAAAAAAGCAACTCCTCTTATTTATAAATAAATAAAGCAAAAGCATAATAATCATATATATCACTTGTGTTATGTACTCTAATTAAAAAATAACGCTCGGTAACCTTCTACCCCCAAACAAATAGATTTTTATTAAAAAAAATAAACATGTAAACAAAATAAGAAAAGCACTCTAATTTAATGTTAGGTTTGTAAATACATAAATGTATATAGAATAAGTAAGGTAGCCTAACTAAAGAGAGACAAACTCGAACTTATAGACTTAAAACTCCTTAAAAATAAAACATAGTTAAACATCCATACATCGTTTGTTAAAAAATAAAAAAATAAAAAAATCTCTTTCAAAGAATAGAGAAGATATTGAATTTTGTAATATTGAACAACTTTTAAATTAGAATATTCCTAAAGTAAGTCCAAATAAAACATATGAAACTGGTGTGTTTAAACTCTTTTCTTCTATGGCTATTAAAACCATTGAACAGACTATTCCTATAAATAGTTCTTTTGATACTATACAACTATTAACTCAACTCGAAATAGATCGGTATAAAGATCGTTATAAATATTTGCATATTGGTTTAATTCAAGTTGCTTTAAAGCCGCTTACTGCGAAAGGATTAAATACTTCACTTTTAATCACTCTTCGTGACTGTTGTCACTTAAGATTTAATGATTCTTTATTAGGTATGATTCAATCTAGTCTTTATAATGAACCTGTATATTTTGATGTGCATCCTAATCTTTCTGTATTTTTTACAGATAAAAATATTCTTCATGTTTTAACTATAAATCTTCAACTCCATGGTTATTTGGTGAAACCAGGATCTGAACCTTTAAATCTCACTTATCGTATTTATTATAGATTTATGAACACTCTGAGTCCTCGTGCTCATTTATATGATTGTAAAGATAAAATTATCCTTTTGGAAACAAATCTTTTAAAATCAGACATCGTTGTTCCCAGAATTATTATGTGGAAAGATGTTACTCCTCCATCCTCTTGGCTCTTAGAAGCCGTTACCCCTCCTAAACCTGTAGAAAATAAGAAGGTAGAAGAAATAGTTTAGTATAGTGATGGTGATGTTATAATCAAATTTGATAATAATAAAATAACTAGGTTATCTACTAGTTCTAGACATTTTTTTAAAACTAATTTAAATAGATTTTAAACTCTAGCTAATACTATGGCTAGTTCTATAGCCTAATCTTCTAAACAAGGTGAGTTTTATACTTCTACTCCCTGAGTTATAAATTCCACTTCTAAAGCTAATAACCTTGTATTTAAAGGAATTATAAATTCTAAACAAAATATTCCTCTCGGTGTTTATCATCCTGCTAGCAATAGTGATGGTCAGGCTAATAAAAATGAACTTGATACTATGTCGAACTTGGTGGTATAAATATGGTAGGATTAAGAATAAATACTAGGTCTATAAATGTGTTATCATTTCAGAACCTTTTATATACGATAAAAATGAAAAAAATAAAGAATTTTTCAAGAAAAATAAAAAGACTTTAAAAATGGCTTTTTAATTATTATATTGATGAGTAGCAGTATGCTTTTAAAGATCTATTTTATAACTATATAGATAAACATAAGCAAGTTATTCCTTTTTGCTTTATGGTTTTATGAATATATTATTAAAATCGAAATCGATTTCTCCCAAATAAATGTTTTAGAATCTTTTTATAAAAATTGGAAAGTCGATTCCGGGTTGTAAGAGCTATGCATCCCCCTCTTCAGCCACAAAAAATTGAGGCTAATAAAGATCGGTATATTGAAGTTACAGCCTTTACTACTTTAGATGCAACTTTTATAATTAGCAATGAACGTATTATAAAACAAAATAATTATACTAATCTTTTTATATAAAATGTTGGTGAGCAATTGACTCGTATAGAACAGGCTTATTAATAATATTTTTAATGGTTCTAAAGAAAAACATAAAAATAAGATTTTTGAAAAAATTGAAGTCTCTACTTATCTTTTAAAACCAACTATTGAACTTTCTCAAGGTTTTAAATTAAAAAAGTCTAAACAGAGCCAAGAAATCATTGAGGCTTTGACTAAAAAACTTGACAAAATGAATATAAAATTTAGAAAACAAGTTTTACTTATAACTCAGGATGAAAATTATTCTGATGTTGGATTTGAGTGTTCTGATATTTCTAAATTCCAAAGTCACTTTTTAAACTTAAAAAAAAGTAAATTTTTGATAAGGAACTTCTAAAGAGGTACCTTTACCTCCTAATAAATATTATTATCCCAGGCCGACGCCTCAAGATGTTTTATTTGAAGAAGATATAAATATTCCTAATACTAGCTTTAGTGCTATAATTATATATGAATGGAGTATAGATGGTTAATCTGAATATGCCATTTTAACTCAATTACATCGTATGACCATGTATTCTACTGTTTGTAAACACGGCGCGTTCTTTTAATCAAAACAACATTGTTTGCAAAAAATGTGGTAAAACTAGCCACTATGTCAATAAATGTTTGACTAAAAAGAAAATAAATGAAATTGCTGAAAAAGGTTTAAGAAAACAATTATAAATGTCCTTTTAAATCCCTCGGATAATGAGAATGAGAATTCTAAAGATGAGAGTGATTATCCTAAGGTTGATGACATCGAGTCATCCTCTTCCGATAGTTCTAAATTTGATCATGAGTGTAATTGTAATGCTCTAACAGATTATTATAAAGCCATACTTGAAGCCAATGGCTTAAGTATTAAATGTTCTTTTAAAGATGAGCAAAATATTCTTGATAGTATATATGGTATTGACGATGCTTCTGTAAAAAGAAAGATGATATAATATTATCTTTCTACTTTTAAATCTCAACAGGAAAATAATCCTTTCCTTAAGGAAGAACCTTATTCTTTGCAAAATGTTCTTGATGATTTAAAACAAAATAATGTTCCAGAAAGATAATCCACTATTCCTGAACTCAAGTATGAAATAAATATTTTGAAAAAAGATATTCTAGAAATAAAAAATTGTATTTCTATTCTTTAAGCTTCTAAATCTCTTCCTGCCCCAGTCACTGATTCTACTTTAGAAACTCTTGGAGAAAAGGATAAACAAATTTTTTTACAACTTATTGATAAAGTTACTTATCAAAAATGGTACATTAATATTAGTCTTGTTACAAATAAAAATTTTATTCTTAAAGATATTGCTATTGTCGATAGCGAAGTCGATATAAATTGCATCAGAGAACGTCTTGTTCCTACTTAATATTTTGATAAAACAACTTAAACCCTCACTGCCGCAAATAGTTCTAAATTAAAAATTAAGTTTAACTTTCTAATACCTATATTTGTAATCAAGAATAATGCGTTCCCTCTACTTTCATATTAGTCAAAAAGCTTTCACAAAAAATTATTTTGGGAACTCCTTTTTTAAGTCTCATTAAACCCTTTATGGTAACTTCTAAAGGAATTGTTACAAAATTTGAAGGTACTGAAATCTTGTTTGAATTTATAACAACTCCTCATACTAAAGAGATTAATGAGATGAAAGAATATCTATTTTTTAAAGAAAAACATATTGATTATCTTCAAAGAGATGTTTAGGTTTTAAATATCTCATTTCAACTAAATTATTCTAAAGTAAAAAGTAGTATTGAACAAATTTTCTAAATATGTTTTACAAGAAATTTGTTATTGAGCATCTTAATGCTTTTGGGATA